>VTPC01007979.1:28928-64091 GCA_011009095.1 Ignelater luminosus
CATATTTCAGATTTCCCATACTACAACCTTCTATGGCTCTGAATTGTAGGACGTGTTGCCTATTCCCAAACATTCAGGGGAGGGCCTGTAAAATGGGCATACCGTATTTAGATTAATTCTCTTCAGGAACTTCTTTCTGTTCATTATTCTGATCGCACACGTTAAATTTCGTTTGCTGTGTAATCTTTTTATGCACACTCACTTACCTGTGATATACGAGTTCTAACAACTAAATGTTGGGACAAGCAATTTAAAGATGTTTATGTTACTACAATACAGGATTACTGCGATTAATAAAGTTTACATAACAGAAGTGTGAAAGTTTTACTGCTGTGTAACGTATTACAAGTAATGAAAATAAAGAACTTATTTCATGAACTGCTGTGATTAGCTAGACAATAAACTTTAGATCTTAATAAGATGTTACATTGCTCTTTACCGTAATAACAGCTTGAATTCTTGCTGGTATGGTTTCTGTCAAAGTTCTACAAAACTCCATATTTCTTCCAGTCTTTCTTTAATTTTGCAACTGTTCTTTGAGTGTTGTTTCTTAATTGTTGTTTCATCTTCTGCCAGAGTGTTTCAATGCTATTCAGATCTGAATTGTTAGCAGGCTAAGACAAAACTGTAATACCTCTATCAGAAAACCACTATTTTGTTGATTTGACTATGTGACAAGCAGCCCTGTCTTGTTGGAAAGTAAAATTTGCATCAAGATGCTGTCTCTCGATGCTTGGAAGAATACTATTTGTTAATATTCTTTGATATTCTTCAGCATTAACAGTACCGTCAATAAACTCAAACTTTCCCACATTCAGCTCCAGATCATTACCGCCTTTGGAAATTCCATGTATCTGTATCAGTATAAAAAGCTTCATTTGTTGCCCAAATAACTCGTTTTCAAAAATCCCTCATACAAACATCAAATTTCGATTCATCACCAAAAATAATTTTTGGCCAGCCTTCTACAGTTCATGATAGTTTAGATTTTGTCCAATCAAGTCTATTTCTTTTTGTTTTTGGGTTAAAAGTGGCTTTTCTTTAGCCTATGTAATAATAGAAAAGCACGGTAATTCTGAAAACATACAGAAAACTTACATCAAATCTTATAAAATTTCAATCTGGATTTATGAATCCATTTTCCACAACATTCTTGTGATAATTTTAATCCAGATTCTCCATTCTACTGTGCAGTAATATCCTGTAATGCATTTCATCTACCCTTCTTACACAGTTTAAAAAGAAGCCTCTGGTGTCTTGGTGCAACCAGCCTAGGGTGACCTGAACTTCTACCTTTAACACCAACATTTTCAGTTTCCCAATAGTGTTTTATAATATTAAAAACAATTGATTTGAAAACATTTAGATTTTCGGCGATTTCACGAATTGTTTTGCTATTACGATATTGTGTTATAATTATCTTCGTAGATTTTGGTTTGTTGCTACACCACGTGCCATTTTTATGGATAAATTTGACAAATAACTTATAAAAGCAAATTACTAGAGAGGTTAGTGATAGTTAAAATCTTTTTTTTTTGAAAACCAACCTCGTTTAAACATATTTATAAATGTTTAGTTAGCTGTCCCAACAATTGATTGTCAGTACTTTTTATAGTTGAAACAAATGATTTTATCTGTTACGCATGCAATTTGCAGAGTAATTATATTTGTCATCATTTAGAACTCTAAACAATTCGCACTTTTAATAACCCTAGAAATCTGAGTGGAAATTTAATAAAATATCTTGTTTATACAACATTAAAAGAAAATACTGCTTGTCCCAACATTTAGTTGTTAGCTTTTACATGGTAATACACTTTAATTCTTATAACATTTAACAATACTAAAATAAATTAACTATTAAAACAGTACAATTATATTTATTATAATAATAACGAATTATTAGCAGACATCCAAATTCAATGGATAAAAAGTAGGAAGTATGTCAGCGGGTTGTCAGTGCAACAATAATTTGACAAATGATAGGGAACCATTAGTATCAATAATAAATATGACTAAGATGAACAGAGTTGATTCATTTAAAAATTGTCCCAGTAGGATATACAAACTCAATTGACTGTGAACTTTCTAGATTTCTACATTTTTTGAAGATTGTCACATTTTGGTGTATTATTTACAACCTTAAAATAATCTATTTACACCCTTATTTCTTTTTTCCGAGTAAGCAAGTCTAAATATTGGAGGTAAGGGGCTACGGCTACTGTTTATTGAGTTGTCTAGGTTTAGGCGATACTAAAAATTTTTCATTTAGTTTAAAAAATCTTAAAGTTAGTGACATAGAGCCTTAATACTAAAATAAAAATGTTTTGTTGATTGTAATCTTTACTATTTACAATTTACATGAAGTAATCATGCTCCACTAAAGAAGATATAAATGAGAAGTTTCTATTTATAGTAATGCCATCAACTGGTTTTCTTTTATTGAATGCACTACTGTTTTCAAATGATTTTATTTACAATAAATATTACTTTCATGCATGAAAAACAACGAGAATTTTACTTATTAAACAAGATATTGAATATTATTTTTCATCATAATCTCCCTTTCCAATATTACTTAGAGCATTTACAGTTTCAGAAACTGTGGTTTCAAAATCTTCATTATCATATATCTTTTTGTGAGCTTCTTTGACATGTTTAGCTCGTTCTCTGACTGCATTTAACTTTTTCTGTATTTCTTCCATTTGCAAATTTAATTCTTGTATACTTTGGTCTGATGACTGTAAGCAGTCACCAAAGTTTTTTTCACCCATCATATTTAACATATCATTTTGATACAGAAATTTTATGTTTTCAATTTGGTTCTTGGTCGATCGCAAGAACGAGACACTATTATTTATTCTCTTGCGTAAATCATTAAATTTCTCTTCCATAAATTCATCCTTCTCTTTCAAATCATCTTTCATTTCTGAGGTTTTTTTTACTAGTTCTTGAATCTTTCTACTTGATTTGGAATTTTCAACTTCATTCCATTTTTGATTTTCTTGTGATCTTGATACACCAACTGCATTCAACGTATTTTCTTCTCGTACTTCAGAATTTCCTACAGATTTAGTTGCTCGTACAGGATTTATTTCATCAGATGTTGGTAAATGTATATGAAATGGTTTACGTTTATGATTAGATTTTGAATTTTTTGAATCTGATGAACTCATTATTTCAAAATTTTTCAGACAATTTGTCAAAAATATCTGATATTTGTTATAAAAAAAAAGAAATACTTACCTACTAGATAATTAGCCATTTTGTTGTAGCAGCAGTGAGTTTGATCAATACTGAATGAATCATTATTACAATTCCAGGTTGGCCACATTATTAAATTGGGCTTTAGCACATGTTCCTATATTTTAACAGGACCTGAAGAAGATAGTGAAGAAGAATCTGAATTTACTGTAACAGAATTAAAGCAACAGAGGGCAGAAAAGTTGTTGCAACAGGAATTAGCCGAAAAGGAAGCTAAATTGAAAACAGAAAAAGAGGCAGAAGAGCAACGTAAACGGGAAGAAGAACGAGGTGTTGATTGGGGTCTAGGTAAGTAAGAAGTTAATTTTTTCTTATAAAATAAATATTGAATTAAATTTATGATTTTAGGAGAAGATGCAGATGAAGAAACAGATTTGTCAGAAAATCCGTATGCTCAAACAAATAATGAAGAATTATATATTGATGATCCCAAAAAAGCTCTCAGAGGATTTATGGAACGTGAGGGGCACGATTTAGAATATGATTGTACAGAACAAGGCTTTGGACAATTCCTTTGCAAGGTAGAATTACCAATAGATGACGATCATGGGCGACCAATCATAGCAGAAGTGTTGCATAAAGGAAAGAAGAAGGAAGCTGTTATACAATGTGCTTTAGAGGCTTGTAAAGTTTTGGATCGATATGGTCTTCTTCGAAAAGCAACCCATGGTAAGAGACATTATTGCACCGGTCCATTAAATCCTTTAAAGATTTTAAAAGTGAAACAAAATATCTTGAAAAAATGCTTCTTTGTTTATTAATTAGTGTACCACAATTATTCTTCAATCATTTTTAGAATCTCGAAAAAGAAAGGCCAAGAACTGGGAAGAAAATGATTACTATGACAGTGATGATGACACATATTTGGATCGTACAGGCACCATAGAGAAAAAGCGTGAAAAGAGAATGCAATCTAAAGTACCACAGCAACCTGAAACGTATCAAAGCCTGGTAAATATTAACTGTAATAAGTTTCTAGAAATCTTTTAAATGATTCTTTACTTTGTTTTGCAGTTAGAAAAAGAGAAGAAAATTAGTGAGAAAATTTTGGAAATAGAAAAACAACTTTCTAAAGCTAAAGCAACTAATTCAAATGAGTTTTCAAATGCAGAAGAAGATTCCTTAGATTCGTATATGAAAGAATTAAAAGACTTGAAACCAGATAAACAAACAATTAGCAAGTTGAAATCGGAATTGGTGACACTTAAAGTTGAACATGTTAATATTGTCAAGCTTATTAATTTAGCAAAACCGGCTGATTTACCTCCTCTTGTAATAAATAGTAATTCTGCGGGTGATCAGCAAGGAAGTAGTGGTGTTGCAAAAGGCAAAACACTCCCCTTGTTTGGTAAACGTCCCAAAGTTAAAGTACAGTTACCTGAAAAAACATCTACAGACAAAACTGCAGAAAATATGGATGTTGATGAGGAAAAAGAAGAGGAAGAGGAGGAAGAAGAAGAAGAGGAAGAGAAAGAAAAAGAAATTAAGAATGATAATAATTTGCAAGGACAGTCACGTAATGCTCAACAGAACACATCAACCGTAATTAATAAAACAGTCTCTAATGTTCCATGTCATGTAAAAGTTCATTTAAAAATTACTGAACTAGAAAGATTATTAATGGATACTAAATTTCCATCTTCCTTAGAAAATTATGTGACTGAAATAGGAGAAGTATTGGAAAGGGTTAAGGATTTAACTGAACATGAAGGTAGAATACAGAGTGATAAGAAAACTATTATGGCGAAAAATCGTAAAGTAAGAAAACATATTGATAATTTATTAGAGAATTTCGATCAAAATCATCTTATTCGTATTTGCAAAGAATGTCAAAGAATATGTGTAGAAATCCAAGAAATTGCAGTTGAACAACATAAAATATATAGTAAAATTAGAATATTGGGCATGAAAATTGATTTATTATGTAAAGAAATTCTTCGAAAGATGGATGAAATAAAAGACAATAAGCAGGAAACATCTGAACAACATGTAGATTCATTGAGCATACACGGATGTGAAAATCTATCCCAAGAAGATACAGCACAATCTGATGAAGATGATGACAAACAATTAACTCCAGAAGAATTAGAGAAACGTAGAAAAAAAAATCAAAGAAGATTACTACACAGACGAGAACGTGCTGAAATTGAAAAACGAAAAGGTTATCAAGAAGATGCTCAACGAGAAGATTACAATATGTGGGTACCACCAGAAAACCAAACAGGTGATGGAAGAACTACTTTAAATGAGAAATATGGCTATTAATTGAAACTTTTATATTAGAATTAAAGAAAATATATTTTCACATTGTTTATTTTGAGATTCTGTTATTTTCTCATTGTAATTTCTGTAATGTGTATAGCAATTAAATGTTTTGTGAATATGTGCTTGTTTTATTACTGGTTATTAGACTTAAGATAGTTTATGCACTAAAAAACTTTAAAATGTGCATGAAATATGCACTAAAGTGTCCCAAATATGTATTAAAATACACACTTTAAAATTTCATTTATTCTAAATGAAATGTAAACAATAACACTGAATATATAATACCCAATTAAAAATAGAGGAAATTTATTTTAAAACAATCATAAGTAAAGCTCAGATTTTATGCAAAATACATATTTTTGGATATTTTCATACGACGCACATTTTTGTTCATATTTCCCTAATTTTATGGTATTTTGTCAAATTTATGGAAAATTCTACTTTATTGACTTTAAACAAAAATTATATTTCTTCAAGAAACAGGTAGGTAAATATTACTGTAACAGTCTTAATCCTCGAAGGGGATTTCCTTGAAGTTTCTTTGAACTTCAATATTTCTAGTTATCCCGCTGTCTTATTTGTCACGAAGGGAGGGATGTGAAAGACAAATTTCTTTCTACTACATTCTTTAAGCCATTTATTCACTATTTGTCTGTGAAATAGTAACATTGTTGAAATACTTAATGTCTTCAAAGATATTCACGTGGATCAGACTACACCTGGAACTTTCCTTAGATGGTGACAGTGCTTTCTGTAAATCACGTGACAAAGCAATAAGTTGTTTAAAATTTATTTTAGTTATTAAAGACTGAATTCCAAGCTTTTATCTTTTGTTAAATGTTGTAAGCATCAATAAAAGCTTTTAATAATGTTAAGTTGGAAATAAACTTTATTTTTAGGCTCAAATGAAAAAATAAATTTAATGGTATTACCTACTTCATTATCAATACTCTGAGACGCTTCCTGCAATAAAAATGAAAAATTCCAATCTGTAAGTAATAATAATATAAAAAATAAACTAAGTTTTTTATCTAAAAATGTATTTTGCTTTTTTTTATTTTTACCAAATGGTATATCGTAATCCGCAGTTATTAGGCAGTCCCATTCAAACAGGACAACACATTTATTTAAATATTTTAAAAACTAATGATATTTTAGATTTATGTACTATATTGTCCACCGTTGTCGATCACCTTGATATAGGCCACGTCCCAAACCATCTTGCAAAATCTCATTAATCCTATTTTTGAGGACATCAAAGTTGCCATATCAAGTACCACTTAGACCAATCTTCAGATTGTCAAAACAGTTAAAATCACATGGCTGTAAGTCTGGCGAATATGGTGGCTGGATCCATGTTTCGATTTGGTTTTGATCAAGCCACTCACGCAACACATTGGCAATGTGTGGACGCGCATTGTCATGTGCGAGAATGAGCTTCTTGACGTTGCGTGCCGCCATCCAATTTGGAATATTGCGAGCCAGAAAGTCTCGGTACACCTTGCCGGTCACAGTCTGTCCTTGCTATAGCGCCCTCTACTGTCTTTGTAATATGCGAGCGAACGCGGTCCTGTTTGAATCTGGTTTGAATGGGACTACCTAATACAATTAAATGCACTATAGCATATCTAATTAAGTGTTTCCAAACAGATGGATTGGCAGACGTGGTACAATAGAATGGCCAGCCCATTCTCCTGATTGACACCACTTGATTACTTTTTTGGGGTTATCTCAAATTAAAAGTGTATTTTGTTACGTTTCAAGTACATTTTTAGTAAACACAATCTAAAATTGGAAATCAAATTTTCTTGTAAATGAATGAACGAAATTTAATGAAATTTACATTGTTAAATAGGCAATTAAATTCTCTTTGAAACGAAGTCCCACATTGCAGAGACACGTCATACTGACGTAAGTGTTTGGTCATTCATAACGTCAATCTTCCCATTAAAAAGACGTGTTGTAATCGTAAATATTACATACATAAGTCACAGCCCAATGACGTCATATCACAACATCGTTTTGACGTCACATCATAACGCCACCTTGACGTCAGTTAAAAAGTCACAAAGACGTCATAAAAACGTCCCTTGAATGTAATAAATAAACCAGAATCTGCAAAAAAAAAATATATTATTAAAATATAGATACAAATGCAGTTACAGAAAAACGAGAGAAACCCACACAGTAGATGTGACCTGTGAACCAGAAAGTTCCATCTCAGAAAGACTCACATTTTGAATTGTTTGTATTTTAATTCAGATATAAGTACCAGGAAAAATTTAATGACTGTCAGTTTGAATTTCAAGTTATTTTGAGTTTGACAAATCCTAAATCTATATTATTCTTATTAAATGCTTTTTTATTGATTTATCTGTATAATTGATTTATAATATCAAATATTCACAGGAAAGATCTAGTTTTAACTAGTTTTGGTTCTATTGATGGTTGATAGTTCTAACGAATTAATCTGTTATGACTAATATTCATTATTTTACAAGATCAATCTTGGAAGTAACATTTTTGGTTCATGGTTACAAATACAAAATCTGAACTAAATTACAGAAATACTCTTACAACTATAAAAACACTTACATATTATAATACATCTATATACACTCACTTGCAAAACAAAAGTGCACAAGCACAAAAAGTTTGCAACTCTTCATTAGTGCAGTATAGCAATTCATTCTTTATTTTATTTTTTTGTTGCTTACTTTCTGCAATTTTTACACGTTGCGGTGCATGTTTTAACCAACTTTTCACAGTTCCTTAAATCTCTTTGTCAGTTGCTTGTGCATCTGTTGTTTTAATACTTCCTAGAAAAATCAATAATATTAAAATGAATACATTGTATATGAGAACACTTACTAATCAGGACTCGTTTCAAAATTAAATCTGTAAATGGCTTTTTTGATGATCGCTTTCTGTAAAAACTATATGAACTAGCAAGTGTATCAGTTAAAACATGTTTCAGAATGTTATTTACTTTTGATGGTAGGTCTCTTCCACCCAGTGTAGATAAATATGAGCTTTACAACAAATACAAAAAAAATGCATACAACATAACATGCAATAATAAATGACTTACAAATTCAATCAGATGTTCAGGTTTCTGCAAGTATTCTTCAATATTTTGCAGCTCCTGTTGATTTGATGCTGGCAGACTTAAGGAAATCTCTGGAATTTGAAATGTTGAATTTCTAGAGACAAGATGGTTATGAAGAATGCTCAAAATCTGATTATTCTGTTCCTTTGAATGTGCTAAAGTAGAAAGCACTTTTTTCAAAACTAAAAACCAAAAGACTGTATTAAAGTTTCCTTTTTTCCCTACAAAATCAAGTTTACCAGCATTTATGTTCAACCATGTTCCCAAGGTGATATCAAAAAACTAAAACTATACGTTTGTTTTATTTTTTTGGTGTAAAATACGATTCTAAAGTAAAAAAAATTTTTTTTTAATTTTTTAATTTTCGGCGGCCATTTTGACTATGTTCCCGAAGAGTTATTAAAAAACGAAGATACCACCTGTCTTTAGTTTTTGATGTAGAATCCAAATATAAAGTCAAAATTCGACAAAAAATGCGGACATATATACAGACAGACAGACTTCACAAATTCAGTAACAACTCCTTCGGAGTTCGTTCAAAATAACGTGTTTCAGGATTTTTTGTTTACATGCTTATTAACGTAGAAAATTGATTTATCCGTTACATTTGGACCTCAGTGCATAATATATCCCAGCAAACATACTCACGTATAAATGACGTAGTTATTTGGTCAACTGTTACGTAAGATTGACGATAATATTAAAGTTATAAATACGTAGAAATGACAAAAATCTGACAAAGATCGATGACGTCATTGTTTTACGTAATTATGATGTCATGTACATGACTTATTACTGCCGTGAAAACGACGTCAATTTTACGTCTTAGATTCATTCACACTTAATTGTTTAGTATTTATAAATAAAACAGCAGTTGACCTTAAAATAAGTTTATTAGCAACAAAAACAGAAATAATTATTGTAAAGGAACAGAAAATTCTATAAAACATTAGGTGAATTACAGTAACACATGGAAAATTTATTATAACCTTAGGAAAGGTACAAAATAATTCAAAGTGCTATATAATTTTAATTATAATGCTTTATCCTAATTAAAATCAATATTATCCATTCAGTTTTATTCTGACAGTGCAACAGTCTCCAACTAACACCTTCTTTTATATTTACTTTCTTATACTTTATTGATCAGAAATATAAACAAACATAAACAATGATATAAAACACTTTAGAAAAAAAAACTTATAAAACTTATTCTGGTACAGTTTACCTTACGCTGCTGCTGATGTCTTTGAGGTGTATCTGAGATAGATTTTTCTGAACAACCTTCTATTTCATGTATAACAGAACTTAAAGCCAGAAACGTTTGACATTATTACAAAAACCAAAAGCATCTTCTAATAAGTTCTTACCAACAAATAATCGTTTTATATTTTGTAGTTCAGTAATGGTTTTTTGCCTGAACTTTTACCATAATAACTAAATTTGGATGCAACGTCATCACAAAAAAGTTCCTTTAAAATTCTGCTCGTCTTCCCTGTTATTCCAGATATGAAATCTAAAAACATTTAACCAGAATCTAGTTACATACATAACCGAGATAAAAATATGGAACTTACCATAGAATTAAATCTGTCTTTACTATTGAGATAGATTTCAAATTGGTTTACACATTCAAAGATTTCAAAGGCAAATAAAGTGGTATATCTTCAGGAATACGATACGCAGGGTGAGATTCTGTAATTAATAATTTGCCTTTTAAAAACTGATTATTTCCTTATTTTGCTCCTTTAAAGTTAACAGCAAGCGTATAACCTTGTTTTGGAATGCTAAAAAAACTTTTAGTTAACACATAATAATAATGTATAAACCTTAAACTTACAAGTTGAATTCGTAGCCTCGTCCATACATGAGCAAAGTGATAGAAACGGAAAAGGAACAATTCACGATCAGACAAACGACAACGGACTCAGGCTAAGTCAACTAGCGGGTTTATAAAACATGACTTTCCTGTCAACTAAATTTGAGCATCCAAGAAATCACAAGGTCACATGGAGGCACCCAGAAGGGAGAATAGAAAGCCAAACAGATCATATAATAGCGACAAACGGAATAAGCAGAGAAACGACAGACACGAGAACACATAGAGGAGCACAGGCAGAAACAGACTATTATCTGACGAGAGCTACAGTAAAAAATCTGGGAACAAAAAAAACAATACAGTAGAAACAAGAATACAAAGAACGGGGATGTAAGACTATTTGAAAAAGAAGAAATGAGAGAAAAACTAGGAGAAACAATCACAAAAAACATACCAGAACAAATAACAGAGCAACAAGAAATAGAAGAGGCATGGCAAGAAATGAAGAATAATGTAACAAAAACAGCGGAAGAAATACTCAAGAAAATAGACAAAAAAGAGATAAACAATAATGATTTAATGAAGAATGCGAAGAGATAAGAAAGCAGAAAACATAGCTAGAAAAGAATGGATAAGAAAAGAAAAGAATCATATACGAAGAAAAAAGAAATATATCAAATGCGCTATACAAAAGAAAAGAAATAACTGAATAAATATAAAACTGGAAAAGATAGAACAAACAGGCCGAAACCATAACACAAAACAATTCTACAGAAACATAAAACTGCTGAAGAATAAAAGAGCAAACACAAAAGGAATCAAAGATAGACACGGTAAAATGGAAGAAGATTCAAAAACCATAGGGAACATATGGAAAGAACACTACAAAGACATGCTGTACGCAGAAAAAAAAAGAACCAAGATATGAAGATGAGCAACCAATCCAAGAAAAAGAAAAGGAAGAAGAAAGCACCGAAGAAGAAGAAATACTGAAAGAAGTCAACAAACTTAGAAATGATAAAGCCTCAGGAGAAGATGAAATAGAAGCAGAGTTGATAAAGCATGGAGGACAGAACTACAAACACAAATAAGTAATATAATCAAACAAATCTGGAAGCAAAATATAATGCACGAAGACTGGTACACCGGAATAATCGTATCTATATATAAAAAGAGGATAAAAAGAACAGCAAGAATTATAGACCAGTTAACCCTACTAAATGTCAGATACAAGGTCCTAACAAATCTGGTGAATATGTAGAAGATTAAAAGAGCAAGCAGAGAAAATACCGATAGACTACCAGAATGGCTTCAGACCGAACAGATCTACCATACATAAACGCAATACACACCTTAGAACACATAATACAAAAGACATGGGAGCATAACAGAGAAATACATACCGAGCGGCCCAAAAGTCTGGGAATGGTTAAATATTTCGAGAAATACACTTCGGGTTGTTTTTTTTTATTTTCACAAATCTATTCAAATGTGATACGTGAAAACCATTCTCTATCTATTCTTTATCAGAAATTGTTTATGAACATGAAAAACCACCCCACTCCCAAGTAAGGGTGTAAATGGTTTTTACTTTTCATATTTGAATAAGGATCCGATTCGGAATCGAAAAAACTTATCAGAAAGTTGCATTTTTATTTAAAGATTTTTTATTTTTCCCAACCCCTGTAGAAGTGTGGGGAGAAGTGGGGATGGTCTTTCGTGTCCATAAACAATTTTCCATAGAGAATAGAAAAATACAAAAAATGAAAGGTTCCCATTGAAATTTTTAAAACTACCCCTCATTCCATCTCCAAGTGGGGGTGGGGGTGGTTTTTATTATCACGTTTGAATAGATCTTTAAAAATAGAAAAACACGTATTTTGTAGCTTTTTAATCCGAAGTGTATTTCTCGAGATATTTAACCATTCCCAGACTTTTGGGCCACCAGATATATCCTTCATCGATTTCAAAAGGGCCTTCGACACAGTCAACAGAAAAGAAATGCTGGAAGCAATAATGAAATCACTGGGAATACCAGAAAAGCTGAGAACACTAGTACAAATGAGCCTGAAAACTACAAAAGCTAAGGTGAGATTCCAGGGAACAACAACAGAATCGTTTGAAGTAAATAAAGGAATAAAAGAAGGAGACCCCATATCTCCAATATTATTCAGTCTGGTACTGGAAAGCACCATAAGAAGAGCAAAGCTAGATAAAAAAAGTATCATGGCCAATGGACTACAAATGACAGCTTACGCAGATGATGTAACCATAATCAGCAGAACAAAGGAAGATCTAATACGAATCCTAGAACGTCTAGAGAAGGAGATACGAAAATTAGGTTTGGAAATAAACGAAGGTAAAACAAATATATGAAGATAGGAAAAGAAGAAACAAAGACACAAGACCAAATAAAAACAAAAAAACTCAAATTCGACGCAGCACTTCATTTAACTATTTGGGTATATCAATAGAAAAAAATGGGAAAGACAAACTCAAGCACGCAAGAAACAGACCACTACTGAAAAGCAAAATATTACGTAAAAAGACCAAAATAGAAATATATAAAACCCTAATAAGACCGGTTATTACGTATGCGATGGAAACAATAACAACCAACAATAAAGAAGAAGATCTGAAGATAATAGAAAGGAAGATAATGTGAACAATACTGGGACCAAATGTAACAAGCCAAGGAAGAGTAAGATTGAAAACAAATAAAGAGATAGGGGACCAGCTCGAAGGGGAAAATATATAGATACATAAAAGCACACAGACTAGAATGGGCAGGTCACATCATAAGAAGAAAACCGACAGAAATGATAAGGAGAATAACTCAGTGGACCCCACTATGGCCCAGGAATAGAGGAAAACCCAGAAAAAGAAGTGGAAGGACGCGGTGGAAGAAGATGTAAAAGCAAAGGGAATAAATGATTGGAAATTGAAAAGCAAAGACAGAAAAGAATGGAGGAAAATTACACAGGCAGCCAGGACCTACAGCAAACTGTAAAGAATGGGAACAAGAGAAGTAATCCACCTCAAGAAATACATTTTAAAACACCATCGGCGTTTTTTTTTTCTGGTTTTTTCTGTTCTTATTGCTTTGATATGTTTTACGGTCTGCAGGTGTTGAGTTACTTGAAACGTCTTTGTTGCTGTTACCGGAACTTCATAAAATTTGCAAAATAAAACAGTTCCATCCGTTGTAAAATCACTGAATTCTTTCACGTAGTGATTTAACTCAGAACTTACACTTTTCTTTTCTTTTGGCAGTGTTGTACTGGTATGTGTGTTATTTACTATATAAACGTTCACCTACAACTAACTTTAAAACTTAAATTTGTTGCCAAGTAAATTATGACAACAATAGACAAATATGTACTATTATTTGTCGGGTACAATTCCTTGTTGGGTTTTTTACCTTTTTCTCAAGAATCCTTTGATAGTCTGGTGTGAACGTGTGATACAGTTATTTAGTTACAGTTATAGTTATTTAAGCAACGAGGGCGGTAAGTACGTTTCATCGATTTGAGTGTACAAGGTTTGAGGACCAAGGGCATAGTCCGAAGTACCCAATATTACCCGAAACCGATTGTATTAACGCCCGAGATGCTTACAACGTTTTTCGCACAATCGAGTTTCTAGGTTAATTGCAAAAATTTAAGCAAATTATCAATTTTTTAAAATTAAAAAAAAACGCAGTGTTGGTTTTTATTATTACTGTCGCTAAGATTCATCATGAAATAAATTTTTTTATTAGTTACCACCCGAGGGCGGTAAAATTAACTTACCGCTCGCAATACATGGCTCGTAAGTTAGCAAAAACACCCGATTGTGCAAAAATAAACGAAATCACTGTACTTTCAACTAAAATTAGCTGTAAAATATGCATATAACTATCCTTAATTTTCATCATGCATAGTAGATCTTTGCGCCTTCCCAACATAAAACTAAACCATAATATTTTCATCAGTTATATTTTTTATTAATCTACTTTAGTAACTACACTTTCTTTAATATATGTATGGTTTTAAAAGTTTTCCTAATATTCGATAATAAAACCTACATATCTTTACATAAGTAATAATTCATCTTCTGTAGTAGAGTAATATAAAAAGTTTCGTTCACTTGCTCGCGATCGAGTTCTAAGGTTTCCAGTTAGGATTGGCATGAATCATAACCTTGATAGCATTTCCTACTCCAGTTTTGGAAACTTGAAAAGCTTGTACGGAATCTTCAAGACGATAATGATGTGTTATCAATGGCTTTATATTTGCTTTTCCGCTCGATACAAGAGCTAATGCTGTTGGATAACTAAAAATTAAAAACATTAGGTACCTACTCTTATCATTTACACTTAGTAACTTTTACTCGTTGCAATATCTGAAACAGCTTCTAATATCAACTTCTTTGCATTGTGCTTCGAACAACGGTAGATTCATTTCTGGTTTCCCCATACCTACTTCTACCATCACACCTTTTTTCTTTGCTGCCTAGATAGTATTATCATGAAATAATTAATTAATAATTTACACACCTAATCAAAAAACTTACCAACATGCATATTCGAACACAACTTTCTAAACCAGTACAATCTATACTAATGTTAGGTTCTTCACCAAGAACTTCTAGAATCCTTTTTATTATTTCTCTTTCACTATCAGTGGGGTTGATTTTTAAAATATAATCTGCCCCAAAACTTAAAGCTTGTTGCAAACGAAACTCCACCAAATCTACATATTTAAATAAAGGCGTGTAATAGGTAGTATGTCGACGTTACTTATGTAAGATCAAGTTACCAACAACAATAATTTTCGTAGCTCCATAAGCGCGAGTAGCTATGACAGTACATAAACCAACTGGTCCTGCACCCATAATTAACACGACAGAATCAGCAGTAACACCACCTTTTTTGCATGCATGTACAGCCACGGAAAATGGTTCGAGAAGAGCTCCTTCTTCAAGCGATACGTGATCAGGAAGTCTAAAATTGCGTATTAAAATTTTAATATGAAGAAGATGTATAGTATACTTAAAGCACGCACTTGTACAAAAAATCTGCTGCTTGGCAGTAATAACGGACAAGGTTACCGTCACATGGAGGACAAGCACAGAAGATCATATCGTTGCAAACATTGTAATTGCCTTCTTTACAAAAGTTGCAAATTCTACATGGAACTCCTGGTTCAATAGCTACTCTATCGCCTAAAATATTTTTATAAAACAAACATAAATTAAAAGGTACCGACTGTTACCTTTCTTTAGGTGTTTTACTTCACTTCCTACTTCAATTACTATTCCGGAAGCTTCGTGTCCTAAAACACAATTTGTATTATATCTTGATGCATACAAACCATAGGGATTTGCTTGCCTATTATCATTGGTTTTTCAACTATGTATGTACCAATACTACCATGAACCCAAAAATGAACGTCTGATCCACATATACCTATGCATTCCATTTGCAGTAGTGCCTCTGAAATATGAAATGTTTAGTGTCCTACTTTTAACAGGTAGAATATTCTTATGAATGAAAGTTGCTTTAGAATTATAAAACCAAGTTTCCAATTTTATATTTAGCATGGTGTTTTCAATTCATTTAGACGTAGAAACCTCGGCAAATTTACAGTTCAGTGTCAATTTTCAGGAGACTAAACAAAAGATTGTTTTCTGGCGACCCGGCATTTGAACATTGCGCGCTGTCGCCTAGTTATTTTAGGAAGACCTGCCCGCCGAATACGAAAGTGCCCTGCGTGCAAGAGATAACGCCATTATAAACTTTTCCAGCAAATTACAGAATTGGCTTTAAATTCAATTTGTTTGTATCGCCCAAAACCTTTTACGATTATACGTGTCCTTGATTTTTTGACTGCAATTTCTTTTAACGCATACCCTCTCATTTTTTTTTCTAATGTCAAAACACTCGAAAATCAAATTTTGTTACGTTTGGTGTATGTTAACCGATGCTGAGTTGCATTGAAATATATCAGTACTTGCATATTTAAGAGCCCGCGCTCTTACACGTGCTCTATGTTTCGTATAGTTATCGGTTGTTTTTAGTGAAATTACGCAGTTCTAAAAAACTATAGTTTTAGTGGGAGACGTAAGTCATCAAACAGCGGGGTCCAAACTACCGTCAAATCGTCAAATCGTCAAGTTCTCGTAGTTTTATTTTATAATATTTGTGAGTGTTGTGTATTTTGGAAGAAGGCAAGAATACCTACAGATTCTTTACCTAATTAAGTAAAAAAGCTAGACCAGTAAAAGGTTGCAAAGAAAACAAGACGTATTCGAGCGTCGTGGAGAAGAGTTTTCAAGCAATTTGGATAATCGATTTAACATTGCACGCGTCAATGCACTTTAGTTAATGGGAATAGAAGAAGACACGATTTTTTTGCAACCTCAGAGAAAGCCAGGCAGACCCGGTCGGTTAGCTAAAGTGGATAGAAAATTTGTTGAATGAGAGGAACGCATCAGACAAAGAACTATAAAAGAAGAAAATCGGCAAATCTCTCTCTACGGCATCAACTTCTTCCACAGCGTACGATATTACAAACCTAGCTGACGATCCATCTTCCAGTTCAGTTCATAATATTGAAAGTTCACAAAAGCAGTTGTCAACTTTGACCGAGAGCACACATCTAAGACTTCTCCGAAATGATAGGGAACGGAGTAGAAAAGATTTTATTACTCAAAAATCAATAGCAGCTTTAGATAGGTGGCAGTTAAATATAAGAGACTCTTTTTTCATTCTTCAAGCTACACTCGAGGAACTTGAAACCTGTTCCAATCTTCCGGCAAACAAGTCATCGCGTAGAGAATTGTTACCAGCTTTGGATGTTCAAAATTTCAAAGGAGAACGTTTTCTTGTAGTAATTTCATTTGGTAATAAATAACAACTTATTGCGGTGCCAAAATTGGACGATTCTAGAGGCAGAGAGTAGGCACAAGCTGTTTGGAATGCGATCACCAATTGGACTCTCGAAGATAAGGTGCAGAGCCTCTGTTGTGATACTACAGCCTCGAATGCAGGTCGTATCGACGGTGCTCGTGTGCTCGTGGAACAAAAATTTGACAGGGTTTTGCTACTTTTCGCCTGCCGCCATTGCGTTTATGAGCTTGTGTTGGAAATTGAAATTCATCAAGTTACGACAAGCTCCGGTATTCCACTTTTCAAAAAATTCAAAGGCAGTTAGAAAAACGTTGATGTCAATATGATACAAAGTTATAAAGAAACCGTGGAAGCGCACTTAAAGTATTGCAAAAATGACGCATTACTAGAGTTCTATTGAGTCAAACTAAAAGAAAATATAACAAGAGACGACTATCGAGAGTTAATAGAACTTCGAAAGACAAGGCAGCACTGCTAGACATGAGCTTATTTATTGTCACATTCTTTGTTAAGCCATAGCTTCAATGCGTTTCGGCAGTAAAAGCACCTTACCAAAATTTGTGCTTCCTAAAGTCGTTGAAGGTTTATGAAATGTGGACGAAAACATCTCAAAAGCAGTTTTTCAGAAGCTTTGCCAGCATTGACGGTATTTAACCGACGAACTAGCTGTCTTGTCACTGTTTGACAATAAAGTTGACTAAGAAACAAAAGCAAGAATGGTGACAAAGTTTAACAACAAAAATATATTGGCCCCTTTGGAAACGATACATTCCATCCGAAGAAGAATTTTGCTGTCATTGTATGATAACGATAAGTTTATTGATAAATTGACAGTTGCTTCTTTATTCCCTTACTACTTTCATGCTAAGCATTTTTTTTATTTCAGAGAAAAATATTGATGACTTTATATTAATTAAGAGCAAGGAGCTATTCTCTCGTCTCAAGATTGATGATAGTTTTTTCCAAGAGGATCTTCCTTCAAGAGAGATTAAAGCCTCATTTTGGAAGCCAAAAATACTGTGTTGTCCCTTAAAGCAGTAAACGACACAGCTGAAATAGTTGTAAAGTGAATGCAAGACTTTCATGGTCTGATTACTACAGATGAAAAACAAAACCAATTTTTATTTTGATCAGACCGCATTTGGATTTATTCCAACAACAAGGAAACATCAAAACTCCAATGGATTTTTGAATTTTTTTACGGTCAATAGTTTATACTTTCTCGTTAAGTTCTTTTTCTTTCTTATTAACAATATTTCTCATACTTAACTAGTTCTAGTTTATTTTTTAGAATATTTTCTTCAGGAAAATCAACAATTTTCTTTTAAAAGTCAAACTAACGCTAAAAGAATCTCACTTACCGTTACTCTTTGGCTTTGGAATAGGACGTTCTTCCTACCAAGAAACAAAATGTAAAAATTAAATTCAACATGTAGAAGAAATCAATACAACATTACCAAACGCAAATCATTTTTTCCATGCAAAACAGCTGCTACATTCTTCGTTAAGGGCATTTTAATTTTTACAATTAGTTTTTTACAAATATTTAGTTAAAAACACGAACTTTTTTTACAAGATACTGATAGAATGTTACTGCATTCAGCTGCTAATTGTATAAATTTATTTATAGAAATGTTTAGAAAGATTAAGCACATTTTAGATAAGATTGTTGAACATTCATTTAGATTTATGGTGGTTGCATTATTTATAACATATACTATATGCAGATAAAAATATCTACACTGAAAAGATAGTGATATATAATGTTTGCTTTTTTATCAACATAAATAAAGCTTATTGAAATCTACCATGTAAATATCTATATTTGTGTCACTATATACAAAACCTGAACAAATAACAGATTTAAACAAAACTTGTTACTGGCTGGCTACATTAATTTTAATAGTTTCTGCGTCTCGACGGTATCCATTTAGGATTAGTGTGAATCAATATTTTTATTGCTCTTCCAGTTTTTGCAACATTATATGCTTGCATAATATCAGTTAATTTATAATCATGGGTTATCATAGATGTAAAATCCAACCTTCCCGTTGCAATTAGATCTAAAGCATTTTGATAACTGAAAGTGAATCAAATTTAATAAACAAAACCGAATAAAAGGTACCTTATAGCATACTTATTGCAATAGTTTAGAACTCCCCTAATATCAATTTCCTCCTCTAAACATTTGGTTTGAATTGCTGTACCGAAAGGACTAGGAGTTACCAACACTATTGTACCTCCAGGTTTTGTGATCTAAATATACAAATTATTTTTATCCAAAAATTAATAAGTGAACTAGTTTTCATACCTCAGCCGAAATCCGTAGAGCCTGTGGTGATCCACTACATTCCAAGCACACATGTGCTTGTCCTCCTAGCGCTTCTAAAATTTCTTTGGTTAAATGATCGTCTTTGGCGCTCTTTTTAACAAAAATAATATTGTTAGCACCCATAGTGTTTGCACATCGTAATCTGTCACTCTTAGTATCTAAAATGAAATCGTTAAGCATTAGAATAAAAAAATGTTTCAGGAGTATCATTCTAAGTTATTATTACCTGTTACAATGATATTTGTAGCACCACACGCTTTAGCACACAACATGCTTAAAATGCCAATTGGACTTGAACCACAAATAACTACTTTCGAACCAACTGTAATTCCTCCACGTTTACATGCATGATGAGCAACAGCAAGGGGTTCTAAAAGAGCAGCCTCATCAAAGCCTACATGATGTGGTAATCTATAATTATTAAAGAAAAGTTTGCAGGATTAATAAAGAATTTGTAAGTGAATTTTAAATCTGTTGCAAAATATTTAAAACAGATGCATGGTTTTTATATCTATATTAATTAGGATAATCTCTCGACATAAGAAGACCAGGACTTTTCTTTAACGATCATTTCGCGCTTGTTACATGACATCAGTTTTGTAATTAAACTTTCTCCCTGAGAAACAGCGGCTTCATCATATCGCTGTTTTAGACGTTACCTTTTCACTCCTGTTAGCGCTTGCTTAGGTAGTGACTGTTTTCACCATCAGCTCCCTATCTGATCATTCTTAGTTAGTTAAAAGGCTCGGAAACGTTTAATTAATTCCTTTGCATTTACTCGAAATGCATGGTATAAATTTACAGTTTAGTTATCGCTTTGATTAAGAGTATCACCTTAGGTATAAATTCTCTGATTCTAATTTTCCTATTTCATTTCATAACTCTCTTTTAGCTAGTTATAATTAGCTCCGAATTTGGATTGTAGTATTTTTTTTGCTTCATTGAATTTATTTTTATTATTTGCTCTTGCACCTGAGGTACACTGCTAAGAATATTCTGTCCCCCGCGTTTGTATGTTTTTGAAAAGTTGCACTTTAAGATGGCCTAAATCTGGTGGTTTACAAAAGTGTGTAACGCAAGTGTTCGAAGCGTGGAGCACGAGGTTACTGCACAATAAAAAAGGGAGAGTACGAATCTTAGATTTCCGTATATTGCTGAAGTCGACTACGAATTACAGTTTAGAGGTTGCCTGCCTCTGGCAAATGGTAACGTTAAAAGCATTGTCTTCAAAATGGAGGCAGAAACAAAAAGTCTTAATCTTTTAGAACTTCCTTTTGTCCGCTAGGAAAGTCAAAGAATTAAGAGATAGGTTGTTAAATCTTCTTAGAAGTTTAAATTCTTACGATTCTAAGTGGATGACAAATTCACATTGGCATTTAAGGAATGAGTTAAGTAGGTTGTAGGTTGAAACGGGCAAGGGTCTATGTAAAATTGCAAGAGCTTTAGTAGATGATGTTGAAGAAGGTGAAACCTCCACAGGAAATGGAGTTGCAGTTTTTTCCAATGAACTCTTACTGACCAATTTGGCTGAACCGACTAGAAACACTTTTATTAGGCAGAAAGAAGCCGGACTAAGTTAGAGGGTCAGTGTCGAGTTTTTACCTTTCTCTTCTAGATTTACCGTCTTCATTTAGTTAATCCGTACAGGAGGATGCTTCTAAGTGCGAGAATGTGATTTTAAAGGGTTTAAATGAGATTCCAAAACAAAGATGCTTTATCACCAATTGGGGCAGCACTTGTACCACGGGAATCCTTTTCCTCGACTCATCGGAAGGACTTCATGCTTTCTTTTACAGGTCCTATTCGCGTTACGTTCGATGGGAATTCTTGTACCTTAGCTAAATTGCCAGGGGTGTTTCCAGCAACAGTTTTTTTTTCAGCCCTCGACCTTGCGTTTTGTGACGATCTCCTATGAAAAGAAATAAAAAGTCACATCTAGGGGAAAGATGAAAAAAGACTTTACGGAGAATATGCTGTTTCTTCATATTCATCAGATGGAAGAATTGAAAATTGTAGGATCATCGAGCATGAGCAAAGTCAGAATGCTAAATTTAAACTGCCATCATCGGTTTCTAAAATTCTGGAACCGAAACTATTATTTAAGCCAATTTTGTCTAATTTGCGATTGGAACAGGCTGCATCAGTAAACTGTTCCCTTAGTGCTGTCTCTTGGAACTGTAACAAACTTGGATATACTTTTGTAACTTGAGAGTAACCAAACACCTGCTTTTGTTACAAAAGCGGAAAGAAGAACGTCATCGTTCGAACATGCCCTAGATGCATCCATGCAGTAGACCTATGCAGCTTCAAATTTCTTGTAAGCAGATTGGACTAAATGGCTGCATATGGTAAAATCCCTTGTTGCAGTAAACAGTCGTTCATAAAATTCGAATGCACACATGGGTGTGCACTTACTAGAGCTACTAAGTCTTTCACTTTCTATATATCCTGATAATAGAATCACCACGGCTGATGGTGCACAGCAGGAAGTTCTAGGTCTTGTTAAGATTCCGATTCTGGATCATCTCAAACATCCAACATTTCGTGATTCTTAGAGTGGATTTTTTGTAAAGCGTTGGTCGCTCATTTACATGATCTCATGCGAGGTAAGAAGAAAAAGCAACCTACTGTATGGATCAGCCAGGCAGAAAAACTTTTGACTACCTCAAGCAGAAACTAGCATCGACCGCTGTATTAGTCATATCAAGTTTCAAGAAACCATTCACCATACAGACCGGCGCGTCTGACAGTCGAATGGCTAGAATTTTGGTTTAAAAGAACCAACACCGTATTGCTTTTCTGAGTCGTAGCTTATTACTCAGCGAAAGGAACTACAGCGTCACGCAACGAGGATGCCTGGCGGTGTTGTTTGCTGTAGCGAAGTTCTGGCCCTATGTAGAAGAGATGAAGGTAATCACAGGTCGTTATAACCTTCTTTGGCTTTTGCGTTTAGCTAGATGGGCAGCTAAACTCCAACAGTTTGATTATACTTTTGAACACCGCAAGGGTAAATATAACACGGTGCCTTATGTTCTTTCAAGTGCTTTTTGAGATATATCGAGTCTTAATGAAATCGTTTATGACAAATAATATCAACGTATGAAGAGTAAAAGGAGATTGTCTCTGTAAATTCTTGCCTAATACTTTCGCATTAAGTAGCAGTGTTTTTTAATGGAAACAGGTTGTACCTCGTGCTCAAAGAGAGCATGTTCTAAAAGAATGCCATGACACTCTCTGTGCCGCTCATGGTAGTTGCTTTGAGACTTTTCGTTGAATTTCAGAGCACTACTATTGACATGACTTGCAAAAAGACGTGTGCTGGTATATAATCCAATACAAGGCCTGAAGCCTGTACAAGTAGCAAATCGTCTCAAGCAGGAAGAACAGAGTTAATGGATAAATCCAAGTGGTACCTTTTCCGTTCCAACTGATTAGTCAGTTTCATTTATTTCAAATAGGTACATCCTAGTATTTACACTCCTCCACACTTTACATAAATATAAATAAAAACAAGCTCCAACAGCTCGACAGACCTGACAAGACCGAATTTCTTAATTTGGCAAAAGAGCCCCTCTTACATCTTTTTCATAGAATGCATCATTTTCGAATAAACTGAATTTTCCAAAATCTCTCAAATTTGGCAGCCTGTGGTAAGGTCATACATCGTTTCAGAAACACAATGCAATTATTATTTACAGTACATTCCTTGACAAAAATCGAGTCTTTTCTGTCACGGGACTTTTTTCCTTAAAGTGCACCATTTTCGAGATACAGAGAATCAAATTTAATTTCTTGTTTTTGATGAAACTTGAACACTGTATCTCGAAAACGGTGCACTTTAAGGGAAAAAAAGTTATATGAAAATAAAGCTTAATTTCTGTCGAGGATGTCAATGTGATAATTGCATCTTGTGTTTGAGAGTATGGTCGACCTTACCATGGGCTGCTGAGTTTGAGAGGTTTTAAATAACTCAATTTTACTCAAAAATAAACCATTTTACGGGAATATGCAAGAGGGACTTTTTTGCCAAATTAAGAAGCTCGGTCTTGTCAGGTCTGTCGAGCTGTTGCAGCTTGTTTTTAATAAAACTTACGTAAAGTGTGGAGGAATGCAAATACTAGGATGTACTTGTCTGAAATAAATGAAACTGACTAATCAGTTTTTTTCCAAACTAGAAAGCTCGGTCTTGTCGGGTCTGTCGAGGCCGTTCGGACCTTTTGGGCTTGTCGAACCGTTCGGGCTTCTCGGGCCGTCGCGCCTGTCGGGCTTTTTCGACTTCTCGGCCCTTCGGGTCTCTTGGATCTGTCGGGCCGTTTGGATCTCTCAGGTCTGTCTGACCTCTCGGGTATGTAAGGTCATACGAGTATGTCGAGAAGTTCGGGCCGTCAGGCCTGTCTGGCCTGTCGGGTCTTTTGGATTTCTTGGTCCTTCGGGTCTGTTGGACCATTCTGGAATGTCGAGCCTGTTGAACCGTTTGGGTCGTCAGGCCCGTCGGACCTTTTGGACTTTTGTGCTCTTGGGGCTTCTTTGTCGGGTCGTTTGGGTCTCTCGAGTTGTTCGACCTGTCGGCCGATCAAGAAATTACTGGATTTTCTAGCCTATGCAAGGCTCTACCTAACCTTACTTTAAAAACATTGCACTGTACTGTAATAAAAATGCTTCGGTGGTTTGTTTCTTTGTCTATTTTTTTTACTTTCGACAGTCTTGAGTCTTGACTAACAACACTAGCACTCCACTCGTACGTCTACTGTTGGAATCACAAAGTATTAGGTTATATCCAAAAAATAGATAACTCTGCATCTTTAAGTTTTCAGTTGCTCGGGTTTTACTTAACATTAGAATTTTTGGTTTATGACAAGTTAAATTTACGATTGGATCTTTATATGCAAAAAAACTCTCCACATTTAGATAAATTAAATTAGTCACATAATTTATACTAGAATGTAGTACATTCAAAAACTGCTTTTATATACTATTATATACATATTTGATTACTTTGTTATCTCTTGCCTGGTTCATTTCTTCAAGTTTTCTTTTTAAACACTGGTAGTGTTCTCTTTGTTTTTTTGTTTGAATACTGTAAATTTTAATACTTGATCCTTTTTGAATATTTTTAAAGCTTTTCTTTACTACTTCTTTGGCTTTCTCCTGATTCGTAAAAGTTACTTTTATAGGGCGTATTTTACCAGCAGTTTCAGCTGTTTATTTTCATCTATTACAGTTCTACACAGCTTCATTCTGCACTTTCTCAATTAACAGTTGAATCAAAGTATTCTCTAATTGCTAAGAGCACCATATCCTTTAATCTTTGTTCACTTATTATTAAATTATTTTAGTTTTCCAGTTTATCGGGGACATAACCTCACTATTGTCGCGTGGTTCACAACAAACAAGTTCACTTCTGCTATTCATTACTTTGGCTTGTTTTGCACAACTTGGATAAAAACTGTTCTCATATTTTTATACTGTCAGATGAATTTATAACTTTTTTCACAGGCTCTGCATATTTTTTCTTGGCCAGGAAAAACTTCTTTGGCTGTCATTTTGCTATTAGTATCGACATTGTGGGCCTGTTCCCCAAGTCAAGAAAAGGATACTCGCATTTGCTGGTCGTAAATTTGTGTTGTTGCATCCTTTGAGGCGAGCAACTACTTGAGCAATTACAGATTTTTTAGAGAATAAGGTCTTTCTTTTGTTTGGAACTTCACAGCTATTCTTATGCGATAATAGTGGACAGTTCACCAACAAGGCTTTTAAAGTTTTGTTTAAAACATATCGAATACGTTCATGGTATACTCCGCGTTACCATCTTATCATGATTATCACAGCAGTTCGCAGCTATATTCTTGACAACCACCGGGATTAGGATAAAGCTATCTATGGAATATCAAGAGCTATAAGGTAACTGGCCTCACTCTAAACTTCCTAGTTTCTAGTGTTTGAACTAACAAAAGTTAGGCAAATCGTTAGTGTCGAATGTTAAAAGAGTTTGTTACCAATTGTAACTTTTTTAAGTATTGTGGTTACTGAAAAGTTTTCTAACCATAACTTTTTGACTCTTATGAATAAGAAATAGTTTTAGAAAAATCTCTACATCATATTTCCAATGCCTATCTGAACTTTTCCAGTAGTTTAGTATAAAGTTTACGTCTTCACTAATTAAATACTTTTGAAAAGAAAAAAAGAATTAGATACTTTAGACAGAAGTCTTCTGGCCAGGCAAAAAATCTGGAAAGTGTTCCATTCGAAGGAGGCATACCGCAAAAATATATGTCAGGGCAAAGATTGAAGCGTCCCTTTTTACACCATTCACATATTCTGCAAGGAATTGTAGGCTCAATGGCAACACGGTCACCTGGAATTTCAGAGTGTAACAAAATCTCTACAAATAAATACAGTTATTAATACCCGGTCTAAACTTCGTTACTTTGCATCCAACTTCAGCGACCGTTCCAGATGCTTCGTGTCCTAAACACAACATAGAAAAGCATTGTTGTATACTACACGAGACTAAGGTATTTCTTTTTACCTAAAATTAGTGGCTTTTCTAGTACATAATTTTTGTATTCCCTTTTTGATATAAAATTAATATCAGCTTTACTTAAGCCAACGCATTCTGTAGCAATTAAAACCTCTTAAAAATAAGATTATTAGTCGTTAAACCTTTAATTGTATATTTCTATCTATTACCTTTTTCAGAATATTTAGGTAAGGGTCTTTGTTCCTACAAAAAATTGTGTTTATAAGAATTATTACAACAGGGCAGAAAAATGTTCCTACCAGACGAAGATCTCCAATTCCATATAAAACAGCACTAAGGTTATCACTAAAATTAAAAGATGCCTTTTCTTCAAATCTTGGAAGGACATCGTTGTTTTCTGCTAAAATAACCATTTCCTCTATGTTGTTAAAATTTCTTTTTGGTTCAATTTTCTTCTTATCCTTGGATTTCTCAATAATTTGACGCACACCTCCATAATGTAAGGAGTTTCGTGGAAAAGAGAAAGTGACTCTTATGTTACGAAATAATAAATTTGACAATACATTTTTCCAATACAACTTGTTCAGTCTTGTCGATTTTGTTAGTAAAGCCATTTATATTGATACGTAAAATTTTTAAAATTTGACAATAATTTGACTTTTTCTAAATTATTAATATTATTAATCAAATCAAAACTTCACTCTAAAAGGACTACTGGATAACGAAGATAATTCCACGTTTGCTATAGAGAACGTGCGCATGATGTCACATACGAAATTTCGGGATTATTTTGGGGATGAAACAGCGGCTACGAGACTTGCTGGAAAAATTGCAAATCGTTAAAAAACAGAGATACAGTATAGTAAATGGCTTTATTGTTTTTCAAAATATTCGGTTTTAGCATCAATACTCTTTTGCATACGCTTAAACCAATTTTCGAAGCATTTCTTCCAATCTGAAGTTGGTGCCTTAGAAACCAGTTGCCTAATTGCCTCAACGGCTGCTTCAGGCGAAGAATAACGCTCACCACGCATCTTGTTTTTATTGTTGGAAAAAGAGAAAAGTCATTTGGTGCTAGATCAAGCGAATACGGACAATGCAACATCAATTTCATTTTTTCACTGGCTAAAAAGTCGATAGTTTGTGAAGCTGTGTGGGCACTTGCATTGTTATGGTGAAGAAGGATACGCTAATTTGGATTGTTTTCTTTGATTCGCCGATAAGTTTCGGCAAACAAATTGTCGTGTACCAATCAAAGTTCACAGTTCTTCGATCCTCTAAAGCTATGATTGCCACATGTCCAGAAGTACGGAAGAAACAAGCGATCATTTGCTTTGCAACACTGCATGAACGCACAACTTTTATGGGTTTTGACTCACCTTGAAACATCCAAACAGCGGATTATTGCTTATTAGTTTTCGGTTCGTATGAATAGATCCAACTTTTGTCACCAGTAACAATGTCGTACACTAAATTTAAATGACCTCGGTTGATTTTCTTCAGCATTTCTTTGCATCAATTCACACGATTCTTCTTTTGAGCTTTACTCAAATTATGTGAAATCCAGCGACTGCAAAGCTTCCGTACGTTTAAATGATTGGGTAAAATCGTGTGTATTGCTTTCATGTCAATTCCCAAGGTCACCCCTATTTCACTGTATGTCACATGCCGATCTCGCTCAATCATTTCACGCACAGCATCAACGTTAGTGGAAACAACAGACGTGGCTAGACGACCTTCACGAAATTCATCACTGAGAACAGAACGTCTACGCTGGAACTCAGCAAACTAATTATAAACAGTTCTATTCGATGGAGCTTTCTTACCAAAAGCCCCATTAAACCGTTCGATGCATTTTTTGGGTTTTAAGTTATTTCGAAAATCGTAAAAAAATCATTGCTCAAAAATGTTCACGCGAGTTTCATTTCTTCACAAAATTACTTTTTTCGAAGGGCTATGTAAACAGAACTGGTTAGCTTGGGTACAAACTGTTAATTGAATTATAGGTTAGAAGTGACAAATTTCCCGAATTTTAATTGTTAATACAAAAATGCTACAACTAATAAAAGATGGAAAATATGGTTTAAAATTGATAAGAAAGAGGTAGATAGATTGTTGTATCTCCCAAGATAGCGTCAAAATCTTACCACGTGCGCATTCCCAAAACTGAACTTGGGTGTTTCGTATAAAGAAAATTGGTAAAAATATAGGATGATTTCTGATCTTACAAGTGGACAGCACTACCGTACTTAGTTCACTGTAGCAGCTGACATCGTGAAATACACTTTTCTATGAAGCGTTGCGTAGGTCTACGCGTCATGCGTGATCGTGTTGCTGTTGTTAAATTATTTATTTCAACTAACTCTATTGCGAGTTCTTAACTGAAATTCCGCAGACAATTTAACCGAAACCGACGTATTAGTAATTGAAAGTGTATTAACCATGAAATAGTGATAAGGAATTCGCAGTATCTGCATTAAGTTTGCATACGCACGTGATGTAGTACGCTTGGGTGTCATCGGGACGGTATTGCAACGATAGTGACGATTATTCAGCTGACGATACAAAACATAAGAGGAACGATACCATTGAAATTTCTAAGCCCAGCAAAAAATCAACAGTAACAGATATAGATGAATTAAGATTGATGATCCAGGAACTAACCACACAAATTAATAAAATGAGAAAGGAACAGAAAGATTTCGTAAAAAAATTAAAGAACTTAGAGACGAAAACGAAAAATTCAAAAAAAGAATTAGAGTATTGGAAAACAGAATTTTAAGAATGGAAAATAAAAAAACAACATCGTGATAAAAGGGTCTAAGCTGTGACGGTTTTGTACGGTATTTGTTTGTTTTTAGTCGATGCGGTCTTAGGGTTGGAATGCTCGAGTCCCAGATTTAGTTAGGTAGTTTACTTCTCTTTGGTCAAAGACGTCATACCCAGAAGCGAATTTAGGTTTGATTGCATCCTAGGCCTATTTTGATATGGCGCCCTTTTTGTTTTTTAAAGGGGTATACCAAGTGTCTCAGACCACCCGTCCACCCCTATTAAAATTAAGTGGTTTGAGATTTTTTGATGAGACAAACGGTTCCCTCACTAAGTTTGACGTGCTCTTTCAGTTGGTGTAAAAATTGAAAACTCCCAATAAGGGGGATGGGGGACAACTTTAAAATTGTAAATGGAAACCCTCATATTTTATTGCAAATTTAGATGCTAAGCCGCAAAATACGTATAATTTATTTGAAACATTTTTTTTTCGATTTGTAACAGATTACGCTGTAAACGCAAAAACCTTTTTAGCACAGTCGATTTTTTCCGCGCCAGAATGAACGCTTATATCATCCAGAATGGTGCACACATTGAACATCTTCTTCCATAAAAGTATTTGCATAATTTTAGAATTGTTTTATTATTTATTATTTCAATAATATTCAATATGTTTATTCTAATCTTTTGATCGGAAGTGTATTTCGTGAGATAACCTCAAAATTTCAGCTAAGAAGTTTTTTGCGTTTACAGCGCCATCTGTTACGAATCGGAAAAATATTTCAAATAAATTATACGTATTTTGAGGCTTAAAATCCAAATTTGCAATAAAATATAGGGATTTTCATTTACAAGCTTAAAGTTGCCCCCCAACCCCTAATAAGGGGGGAATTCCCGAGTTTCCAAGTTTTACACCATCTGAAGCACGTCAAACTTAGTAAGAGTACCCTTCGTTTCATGGAAAAATCTCAAACCTCTTAATTTTAATAAGGCTGAACGGGTGGTCTGAGACACCAGGTATAAATATACAGGTTGTCCCGTAAATGCCAATAAAGCTTCAGGTAAATATTTTCTTCTATGAGTGCTTATTGCAAATCGGCAAAAAGAAGATTTCTCTTTAGCTTAGTTTTCTTGTACAAGTGGTCAGAAGTTAACATTTTTAACACTAAATAAACAGAAACCAAGAAATCGAATCCAAATGAAGCCATTACCAATGCAACAAATGAATCTGACGAAACAACAATTATCCTTGATAAAACACAGAATTGTTATATTTTTCTTTTTGAAGATGTTGTTAAAAACTGAATTCTTACCAAAAAAAATAGATATGACAAACATGCAAGTCTTGGGTGTACTGATAAATTCGATAAAATGAGTTTCCAGCAATTCTTTCAAGTTTTGATAATTTTATGGTTCATTATCGCTAGAATAAAATTGATAAATCTTTGATTTCTTACGATACTTTAGTTCCTGTATTCGAATAATTCTTTATTTGCCTACAGTAGCGTTGCCAAGTCTAAATTTTATTTTTGCTTCGTGTGACAAATTTAAGTACGTTGGAACATTCGTGTTTTCAATTTTGGTATCTTAAGAGGTTGAGGAATGCTGCTATCTAAAACTTTATTGGCATTTACGGGACACCCTGTATAATAATAAAAATATAAAAAAACAATTGCTGTGGCAAAAGACAAGAGTTAAGAAAAATTTATTCAATTTTTTAATATTTTTATAATTCCCGAAATTTTCAATTGGTCAATTAATATTTTTTTTATTTCAATAATTAAGTACTTAACCATGTTCAGGTATAATTCTCCGGTGGAAAAAATAATATCTTTGAAGCATCTTTAAAATCTTTTCATAGTCACCGGGAAACTCCATGAATTTCGAATGTTTATCGTCTTTCAAATTTTGCGGCGCCTCGAATTTTGGCTCCCCTCAAATCTTGCCGCCCTAGACCCCAGCGTCGCGGGCCTAAGCTTAAATCCATCACTGGCCATACCACTCCTATCAGTTGCCTGCGGAAAAACCAATCAAGGTCGTTCTTTTGGGAGTCTCAGAAGTCATCACCGCCGAAGAAGTGAAAGAAGATGCATCGCGATCCGGAAACGAGGGCTCACGGGTATCCACTGTGGAAACACGGTTGTCTGGGGTCTTAAACTTAAAACAGAAAACTCTACAGAAATAAAACTCAAATGGTATAACTCGTCTATTGTACTCGGTTTCTAAGCTATCTACACTAGCAGGGTGCAGTGGATTTTATAAGTCTTGAGAGCAATTTGTGCATTTCTAACCGGTTTTATGTTACATTTTCAAAAGTTACAGAAAAAAGCTTATTATAAATATAATTAGTCTTTTAAAGTCAACATTATGAAATATTAGTAGTTTCTGATTTTATTGAAATCTACTGTACAATCCGAGCGAAGTGCAAGAGGATCGGGTTAAATACTTTATTGGTGGAATCAGGTTAGATGGGAAGGGGAGAATTGGAGAAACGCCAAGGAATGTTTTGAGCAAGGCGGCCGTCCCCGCGCGATGCAATCTTGCCAGGCTTGTAGGACACTTACCAACAACCCGCTCTACAAACAACGATGATGCCAGGAAAGCATTTCTTGTAGTTCGTTTGGCGTCGAAACCGCTCTACGGAGAGCGGCGACAATCGGATCACAAGCAATGGAGATTCTGAATGGAAGGGGTGAGATGTGAACTTCGAAACCTTTTGGACTTACTGAACACAAGTTCTGTGCAGAATCCAGCTGTTCTCGAGTTTTTCGCAGTTGATTTTATTCTCGTCTAATGTTCGTGGGCTACTGTGATAATAAGAAAACAAGAGATTTTAGTAAAACTTCAATAGCCTGCATCTCGAAAATGGTGCAGCTTACTTATTGTAGTTCGGAAATTTGCTGTGTCATTACTTTCAGCCATTCCAGATACGCCTTATAATAAGTTTTTTGATTGAGAAACTGTAATTTGTAACGGTTACTTTTCGCTACCGTTCCATGTGTTTGTTTGATCGGTACTTTAAGGGTGCTCTTCTATTTTTTATAGTTTATCTCGTTTGGAGAAATGGTTGTGGTTGATGAGTTTACGTCGAGAGATTAATTAATCTTTTTGCAATGTTTTGAATTTTTGTTGTATCAATTAGGGTTGACGATTTGCATTGTTATTATTGTAAGCAGGACACCGGATATAATTAATTTCGACATTTAGTAAACTTCTTGTTCTAGTTTTAGGGAATTTGAACGGCTCTTAGCGGAATAATTTCTGTTGATTGATGTTAGTCTTAAGATCTGGTTAGTAAAAGATTGATTTGGATTGTCATCCGAGTAGGGTTAAAGAATTTTAGTAATTTCGTGAAAGTTTTGTTTATTTATTTATTCTACAGCTTGGTGTAGGTAATTAATTTAGTGAACCGATGATGTTGAGACTGAGGTTAACTTCAAAGCTCTACTACTTTTTGCTAATTGAGTTCTCGATTAAATTCTTCTAAAAGAAATTTATTTGAGTCTTTAAATTTTTCTGCGGAACTTAAGTGGAATTGTTCCGATTGGTTGAGCGATTTGTTACGACGGTGCTGAGGATTTTCTTTCTGGTTGTTGCGAGATTAGTGTTCATTGTGTGTGATTGTTTTGTTTATTCTTACTTTGTTTATTATAAAAGAATTCTTAATACCTTTCAGACTACTTAAATAAATTAATAGAATTCTTGAGTTTAAGTTTTATTAACAATCATAAATTTATTGTATAAAATTATTATTAATACAATTTAAGTTTACTTTTACATTTTTCACTTTAAACTTTTCAACTTGCATTCTTAACTTGAACTTTTCAACTTGAATTCTTAACTTAAACCTTATAGAGATGCGACCTAATAGACTTTGGTGACTAGACTTTGAGTTGGGGGGTCAGGGGCAAGTGCGGATATAAGGGGGTGTTTTTACACACTTTTACATGTGCGTGATGGGTAGCGTCGTGATTAGCTCTACGGTAGTTCTTAGAACTAACACAAGTACACGAAGCGGATTACGCCCAAACTAAAACTGGACAGGCTGACTGAAATCATCGATAAATGGTGCGCATGGCACCGGCTTTAGAGGTCGTTTGACCTCTCTTAAGCTCGTTGGAGTTGATCGTCCAGAGCGCAGCGTCCGTTATTGGTGAAAGTTGGAAGTGGATTCTTCGTTGTTTGTCGTTGGGCAAGGCAGGAAGGTAGGCTTGAGAGGCGATGTTGGTGATGGCGTCGCAGCGTTTCTTGATTTGGTGGATTGTTGATCTTGGAGCTGGTTTTCAGGTGAAATTCTTGAAGTTGACACGGACGACGAATTGGAGACGAATTGGAGATGGTGCACGAGCGGAACACATGCGAGCTGGCAGTAAGGTATTGGTTAGGTAATTATGGAAGTGGGTTATTAGGATAATTGAAGGAATTTTAAATTGGGAATAATTAAATAATTGCGGGTTGAGATTGGATATAATGAGTTAGGATTGGTAAGGTAAGGTGGTGGGTGGGGCAACGGTTTTTTTCAGAACCACAACCCCCCGCAGTTCGCGCTCCGAGAGGATTTGGCGGGAAAGGATGGCGGGAAATGGATGGCGGGAATGGAAGGGGGTTATCCACGGGTGACGGACGGAAGTAGAATTTCGGCAGCTGATGAGTGGTTGCATCCGAGGAGCCTCGGGCTCGAATGGCAACAATGGCGGTGGATGTGCTGGGGCCTGCTCCCCCCAGAGCAGGCTTGGCGGACGAGGCTGAGAAATTGGAGCTCTACCGGGCCTATCACCCCGGACCTAAGGTGCAGGACACCGGTAGATGGAGTTGGCTACTCTACCCGCCCTCCCGTTCGGGTGTCGAGTAGCCGTTGGAGTTAACTGCCTACTTTTCAACTTCGGTGCATCACTCGCAGACGGAGATCGGATCGACTGCCTCGCTACGCACTCGAGGCCGGACTGCGAAACTGGACAGGTAGAAACAGAGACATTAAATACTTATAAACCGGCTGTCAGGGCTGCAACCAGAGACATTAAATACTTATAGACCGACTGTCAAGTTGAAATGCATTGTTTGGTTGTGGGAAATTTTTCTAGGCGAAATCGGCGCCATGTTTATAACTTTTCTGTCAGTTATAAACGGAGAGTTGCAAAGTTTTATAGGTTAAATTTGTTTACTTTTTGGTTCTTGCCTCTTTCCATGTGCTTTTAACTTAAGATAGAACTATTGAGTGATTCTTTTGTTAATAAATTAATTTTAATAGTTAATCGACTTTTAAGTTGCTTGTAAGTAATAAATAAGTGTGTGATTAGGTTACCGTTAAAAAACCTCACCTATTAAACTGATGGCTTTGGATCTTAGCATTCTAAAATATACAACAAAAAGTGTAGTATGCTCAGAACATCTTAAAGCAACCAATTTCAGGGAACATGTAAATAAATCTTTAAAACAATATGCTGTGCTGCTGTCATTTTTATGTAAGGTATGGTTTGTTTTATGATTTTTTTTGTGAACAGTCATTTAAATGATTACAGGTAAAAGTTGTACTTGCAGACTCCACCCCGAGATCTTCAGCCAATTCAAATACATTGTGAGCAAGTCAATTATCCAATAAGTGCCAGCCTGTTACCAAAAATCAAAACACGCAGACTAGATTTTCCTGAAAATGCAAATAACAAAACACAAACAGAAGTACAGCAGATAGCACATTGTGAAATTTCTTCACAGGAACCTGTTAAAAATAGCATCAGTCATATTCAAATTGAACACTCTTATGCATTTCCATCTCCGAAAAGAAGAAAATCTAAAACGGATTGCATGGTCTTTAAATTAAATAAATATCCTAGAAAATGCTGTACGAGGGCGGTTCAGTAAGTACCCGTGTTTGACGACAGAAGGCGTTCCTGAGGGAAGTTGGTGTTATCATCGTGTGCTGCCATCTATCAAACGACGGTATAACAAATTGCAGACTGATTGATAGGTTAGTTTGGATTTGACAGTCATTTGAGTAAGACGTGTTTCGTGATTTTAGCTAAGATGGAAAAAGAGCAGTATCGTTCGGTAATTCGCTTTCTGTTTTTGGATGGGAAAAAATGTGAGGAGATAAAAGCACAGTTGGATGCTGTTTATGGGGACACTTCGCCATCTGTGACCACAGTTAGATATTGGTTCAACGAAGTTAAACGTGGGCGAACATCCGTTTTTGATGAAGAGCGACCAGGACGCCCGGCAGACGTGGTTACCG
>VTPC01007980.1:0-10339 GCA_011009095.1 Ignelater luminosus
GTTAAATGTCTTTCTAGAATTTTCAGCTATTGATACTCATGTTTAGACTTTTCCTGTACATCAATAATGGTTATTCCTATATTTCATGTAATATAAAAGCTTTTCTAGCAAAACTATCAAGACTTCAGGTTATTTACAAGATAGTGTTTATGATAAACGAAAAGAGAAATGTTTCTAATTACATCTTTAAAGATCACATCAGAAAATATTTCATTGCATCTAATCAATCCACGACTCTTGATACACAGAGAGAAACTACAATAATTGTGAGAGAAATGCGGTTTAAAAACGCATTTGTCTTACTGTAGCACAAAGTTTATTTTGAAGTTAGAACTGCATTATAAGCGTTCTGAAATTACTTGAGCAATTATTGCAAATTGAAAACCCTTTTGTTCTATTATACACTTAATCCCATTGTTCTTTTTAATAATTAGCAAATGATACATTTTCAAATATTACCCTTTAAATTTCCGTCTAATCAATGCTTAGTAAAGAATATATAAATGCTGAGCAAACCAATTATTATTAATCGATTGTTAAGCCCTTGCTTGGAAATATGAAGCAAGAACGATTGCTCGGAATCCTAACTTGTATTTTATGGGTGAGTAGTTTTAAACTTTTTCCATCTTTTTCAATTTTAATCTCAACAATTCTAAGATGTAATTAAACAATATATTTAGTTAAATGTAGGACTCATGTTTTAGTCTCAATAACTCGATGATGATTAATAGATTTGAATTAATATATTAATTACCTTATCAGTTGTTTGAAAATGTTAATATAATTAAATCTTAAAGTAGAACATGAGAATTAACGAGTTGTTTTAAATAAATAAATTATAAATAGAACATTTAATTTCGAATTAACTTTTTATAACACCATATTCATGGTTTATTAATTACACGGTGATTAAGAACAAAATTAAAGTATTCTATGTTGTAGCAAACTTGATGAAACAAAAAGAACGTTACAGTTATTAAAACTCAAATTCTTTCTAGCACTTATTAACGTTTTAGGCTGCACATTATACACATCAACATGAAACTGAGGATAAGGCAAAAGAAGAGTGTATAGAGGAACTACATTTAAATAGACAACTAGTAGATGGAATCGATTTAAATCACATATTGCCGGAGAATGATACTAATTTGAACATCTTGCTTGCTTGCGTTTGGAAAAAAGAAGGTCTTCAAGATGATACCGGTGATATTAACTGGAGGAACCTAGAGAAATCGTTTTTAAAAATTGTGCGAGAAAATTTAAAAATCAAACCAAAACTGGAAAGCGTGATATCAGCAGGTGTAGAAGCAAAGGCTATAAAAGCTTGCAATAAACAAAATATTATTGGCAAGAATGACGGTCAAACTATTGCTAAAACACAAAACTGCATCTTATGGGAGGTTTTTAAGAGTGTTCTTTAAATATTACATACAGTAGTCACTTCATGCTTTACAAGACAAAGGAAATTAGTTGGCTATTAAGTCAGCGTCAAAGATTTATTTGTTGTTGCTGGGTTGTTGCCCTTCATTAGTCCAACCGATTTTCAAACAAATCTCTGATAACGCTGGCTCAATAACCAACTAATTAATTTTGCATTTAAAATACGAAATGTTTCATCTTTAGTGTATATTAAATTTTGGTATAGTTTACATTACAAATTTTTGTTTAACTAAATAGCTATAAGCGCGAGTTGAGATTTATTAAGTCCTTAAACATTTATATCACGTTTCTGTTTAATATTATGTTTCAAGAATTAATTAGTAGCTACCATCTTGTGATGTAATCAAAGTTTAAGGGTACAATTACTTATAATTTGAAGAATCCCCTAAAGCTAGTAATGTAATTTCAAGATTTATGTATATATTTTTTTAAAATAAAGATTGCTCAATTAAAAATTGCAAGTAACCCACACACAGCTGTTTTTTAATTTTAAAACCAAATGGCCTAAAATTCAGGAATTTGGCGAAAGAAAATTAATTCTCAATCCCCAGTTTAATGTTGGTAACTCAGCGCTCGAAAACTGTTTGCCAAGAATGGATGTTAGATTGACTATTATTATTATGCCTTACTATTCTTAGAATAACCTCATGCTAGTCTTATTAACAATTCAAGTTAGCAACTTACAAAGTAAGCTCTAATAAATGAGTTTCGTACTTTAATCCATCATTTCGTGAAAAACCACCTCTACTATTAAGTTTTCTAGAGAAAAAGGATTCTGCTTTTTAATATCTATTCTATAACTTGCAATAGATCAACAACATTATAGATCACAGAATGTGGATAAAAGGTTTGATAAAAGGTTCGAGTGCACCTGACGATAACAACTGTTTTAATTCGAACAATTCGATCTGATCTATAACAATCGTGGAATTGTTAACTTTCAGAAAAAAAACAAATCTCTTTATTGATGTGTTAGATGTAGTCTACCAAACGCCAGATGGTTTCCGCCCAAGGCACCTTTCGTCTACACGAACCTCAGATTTTCTACCGGATATTATCCATCCAATAATCTCAGAGTAGACAAAAGAGAAAGTTGCAACATTTGACAACAATTCTGTATAATAATAAATAATTCTGCAGAGATAAGCCCTGTGCGACCTACCCTTACTGATCTTTGTTGCGACTACTTTACCAGACCATGAAACTGGAGACTATCGCGTCCTTATGAGATCCATACAAAGACAACAACTCATAAACTCCATTTCCTGTCACTCTATTGCTCTTATAAACATCTCTAAGTATATGCTTGAAAGAATCCTAGCCAATACATTAACAGCCTCAAAAACCCTAATTGTCTTCCCTAGGCCAGTCAATATTGACATAATAAAAGGCAAACATCGCAAAAATTAGGGTAGTTCTAATTTTTTATATGTTGTTAGGACCCCTACGGGTAGTATAAATCCAGATTTGCAACCCGAAAAACCTGTTGTACAGTCTGCGCATTATTAAATGAGACTCGAACAGAAGCATTTTTCAAAATTGTTTTTTTGCATTTTTCTAAAACAAAAATTAATCATTGTCTAGTTGCTAATTTCATAGATGTGTTGACTTATTTTTTAACTCGAAAAGTTTGCAGATTTCTGCCAGGTATGCTGCAGCTCGAGTCTCATTCAATAATGCGCAGACTGTACCTGCGTAGTGACCAAAAAACAGCGACATTTTTGCACTTGTTTTGATTTTTTGATCATATCTCCTAAACTATGCGTTCTACCAAAAGTGTTGTTTATATCTTTCCTAAAGTAGCTTTTATTTGCTACAATCTGAAACTAGGATGGGCTCTGTACGTCCATTAGTTACTTAGTTACCGAGATACGGCTTTTCAGAGATTGGCATTTTTTTCCAAAAAGTGAAACGTTTTCCATTACGGTCATGTTTGGAGCTAAATATTGGTCAGAAGACTTTTCCTATAATAAAAGCCATTGACAGGAATTTTTAGGAAATTATAGTGCAAGGTGGGCCAAATAGTTTTCCCAGAAATGGCTAAATATTAAATTAAAAAAATCAAATTGTTCTATTTGTTTTGAAATGTGGCATGTGGGCATAAATTTTATTTCTAAACAACTGGGGTTGGTCTAGCAGCGATCTAGGACTCTCTCGTAACGAAGAAATACCGCTTTTTGGAAAAAAATGCCAATTTTTGAACGGTAACTAATCGACGTACAGAGCCCATATTGGTTTCAAATTGTAAAAAATGTAATCTGCTTTAGAAAAGATATGAATACCATTTTCCGTAGATCGCATAGCTTAGAAGATATGATCAAAAAACTAAAACAAGTGCAAAACTTTCACTGTTTTTTGGCCACAACGCAGGTAACACAGGTTTTTTGGGATTGCAAGTCTAGATTTATACTACCCGTAGGGATCCTAACCACATATTAAAAAATCAGAACTATCCTAAGTTTTGCAACGACTTATGTCAATATTGACTAGCCTACCCTGACATTCAGATCGTTTTTCGCCAAAATCAATAAGACAGATTTCGAGCTCATCTGCCATATAGTCCAGAAAACTCTATAATATTGAGCGTGGATATGAGAAAGTCTAACACAAAGGGCTTCTTTACAAACTTTTACTCAACCAGATTCTTAACTGCTTTATCTAGACAGTAAATAATAGGATGTCCTCTTGCATACCGCCTGTGCATATGAGAGACTTAACTTCGAAAGTACATACATGCCACAAATTGTTGATATTTGGAATACAATTCGTTGATTGAAAACAACATTTGGAAACTTATAGATGCTCTTTCCATGTGAAATCTAATATCATGAATGAGGGTATTTGCAAAGAAAGAAATCAAAACAGAAAAACATTTTTGCCAGTAGTTTAGAAGTGCTATACTTCAAATATTGCTTTTATTAGCCGCTTAAAGTTGTTGGGAAGTAGATCAGATGGATGCTGTAACTGATTTTTTTTCTCTTAGTAAAAAAAAAAGAAATTTACAAGTATAGTTAGTTTAAGTAAATGATTTTTTGATTTTCATCAACAATAAAAATACTAGAGTTGCACTAAAACAAAAATTAATTGACTGCTTTCTTCTAAAAGCTTTGGACAAAACCCATACCACAAAATAAAAAATTGGGAAAATTAAATTAGATCAGAAACGTTATAATATTAAGAAGAGTCTAGAAAAATTTACAATGAGTGAATGAAGAAGAAAATTAGTTCCTACTCCAAGCATCAAGCTCAACCATGTTTCCAATAAATAAAACTGAGGGAAAACAAAATGAAGAATATTGGCTATAAGACAGCATTTGGTAGTCTACTCTACGCAGCACAGACAACTCAATTAGATGTATTATTTTAGTAAAAACCCAGGAAAACGTAAATGGACTGTAGTTAAAAAGAGTTTTTAGGTATTTATCTGGAACGATTGATGTTTAATTACGTTATAAAAAATTTTAGTACTCTATTTTAGTTGGATTTTCGGATGCTGATTACGCTGATTGGAAGTTCATTAGTGGGTATGCTTAAGGTATGGTATACGATAAGCTTGTCAAGTAAGAAACAGTCAAAAGTTGGTTGATCTACAATCAAATCTGAATATATGGCCTCATCTCATGTGATCCAAGAAACAATCAACAACCAACACAACCATTCATTATGCACACAGATATATATCATCCCTTCACTCGAAAAATAGTAGTTGAGAAGAACGTCAAGGTTTCAAAAACTTTCTACTAAAGACATGGTTGCAGATAGTTTAACAAAGGTTCTTAATCTCCAAAAATCTCTTTACTGCGAATATTCTCTATTAATTAAAATTTGTTTGTTTCCAGTTCTTTCCTTTTCAGTCTTTCGTTGTACATTAAAAAGAAAGCTTTGGTCTTTCAAAATGCATAATATTAGAGTATTTGCGAAAAACATGTGACATAGAAAATAACGTTATTTTTCACGTTCTATGGAGATTTATTCGTTATGATAATTTTATATATAGAGAATAAGACAGCAAAAAAACAAACTGAATACCATTATTGGATACAGAAATATAGAACCGGTGAGAGTGAATGACCTTCTCTATGCAAATGATGTGCTACTAAGAGCTAACTCTAAAACAAAGATGCAAAAACTCATACACCTATGGACAGAAGAGATAAAAACATGAAAATGGAAATTAATACAGAAAAAACAAGAGTGATGATCATCGACAAAAGAAAAAACAGAACAAGACTAGAACCAAATAAATTGTAAGAGAAAAGCCTTAGAAGAAGTAACGACATACAAATATTTGGGTAGTGTAATAACGAACGATGGAAAATTGTACGCAGAAATAACGAATAGAGGTAATAAATTTAAAAAAATTTACTACGCACTAAACACGACAATCCTAGGACATAAAGAAATAGGAATAGAAGTGAAGATGAAGGTCCATAACGCAGTCACAATTCCCTCAATAACCTATGCCAGTGTGAACTGGGCAGTAAACAAAATACAGATGACAAAGATAAATGCTACAGAGGTAAAACACCTTAGAACAATAGCAAGGAAAAGTAAATAGGACAGAGTTAGAAACGAGAAAATAAGAAGAATTGTAAACCAAGAACCAATAAGGGAAAAGATTAGGAAGAAACAACTGAGCTGGTATGGACACATGGTGAGAATGAATCAAGGCCGATTGATAAAAAAGGTGATAGAAATGGGACTATCAAAGAGAACGAGAAGAGGAGGACCTAGAAGAAGATAGTAAGATCAAATAAAAGAATATGGAAGGGAAAAAGGAAAGACTACAGATCAACTGAAAATTATGGCAAGAAACAGGAAAACGTAGAAGAAATGAATTAAAGGGAAACCAAAATCCCACTCCGACGCCTGAAAGGGCTTTGAGGAACAGAAGAAGATGAAGAAGAAGGTAATTTTTAGCGTTAAAAATAGAATTTTTCTGCAATTTTATTACGCCTATAATTTGTTTTTTCTAAGTTACAAGTTTTTTACTTAGAAAAGAACGTTACGTTGCACGTAATCTGTTTTTTCAAATATTCTATTAGCATACCTAATTTTAAAGATGTAAAAACTCAACTTCTGCCTACAAATTTGCGTAGTTGTGCATGTGCGTGCACTAAATGTGTTAATTTTGTTTAGATTGTGGTTTAATTATTTTCTGCGTCATAGTGAAATTTCAACACAAATCGACGTTTTCAGGGTTTCTCCTACATTATTGCTACGACGTCCTGCAGTTATAGAATCTAGTCCTAATTCACAGAAGAAACCGTCCTATGGTTATCGTCCCGCAGCTTCTTAGAAAAGTTAAAAATTTTGGCAACTAGTGTGCTAGCTTTAAATGAGGAAAAATCAAACCAAACCACTAAAAATTTCGTCATCATCTTTTGCCATAGCTACTAAATCAGAACCAAGCTTCTGCTTGAAACGTTTGGACTCAGTTCAAACTCTCTTCTTAGCATCACCTTTGCCCTTGTACCAAAGTGAAAGAACAATCCTGAACCTGGTTCAGCAACGCACTAGCTCGTATCCAGACTCAGTAGCGACATCTTAAATTGCGACGCTAAAACGCTGTTACATTATCTACGATTCTCTATTCGTTTGTTAAGAAATTATTTGTGACTTACCGCAGCTCTAGCCCCTGTCCACTGGGTTTCATATTTCTCGAGCTACTTAGGTTGACATTTCAGCAAAGAATCGAGGCACTACTGCGCTGATCTGTACAACATTAATATCTGGAAGTCGTCCAGCGCACACTGCTCAGTGGAAGGGTGTTTTAGATAAAAAGAAATGCAATTGTAGTTCTCTATCGAGTAGCAATATCTTCGTGATTATTTCTTTACAGTACTCAGGCTGTTAGAAAGGTGCTGATCTTTATCTTAAGCAGTACAGATCTATTTCCTTTTAGCTGTACAACGTAGGTTTAGTCAAGAGTTAATAGGCGATTTAATGACCTATTCTACATAGTCTTAAAATATATTCCTGAGAGTGTGGAGAGAAGTAAAGTCAGCATTACTCAAAGTTCAAAAAGATCTAGTCGACTGTACTTTTTGGTAGACCCATAGTCTTAACGAAAGGGCCAGTAGGAAGATGAAGCTTGTATGTGACAAAATCTCACAAAATCTATTAGAAGCTAAACAGCAACTATAATTAAGAAAGATTTTTCTGTAGCGCATCAAATATTTCTCCAAAGTCTTTTTTTCCGCGTACAGTTTTTCCAGTGATTCATGGATCATCTATGTAATGACAAATTGTGTTGAACTCAACATTTTTGTTATATTTCATTTATCTGACTGTCGATAACGGAATTATTAAATCTGTACTACCTTATATGTTGCAACTGGTTTTACATCTTGAAAACAATGAACTACAGTTAAGACTTCTTTCAACAAGATGGAGCAACGTCCCAGACGCTACAAAGAACTATTACCTTCACATAAGAATGTTTGGATAATTGTCTAATTAGTCTTGGATGAATACTCCCTGGATCTTTGGATCTGACACCTTTAGACTCGAAGAATCATGTGCATAGAAGATCTTAATAAACTAAAGCAAGCAATTGAAACATAATAGGACATTTTTAATTAAAATTATTTTTGTTGAATTCAGTTGTATTATTTCAAAGACGTTTCACATTTTAAAATAAATTTGTAATTAAATTACTTTTGTAATTTTGTTTCAGCTGTATATGTGATAGTTACGTGGATATGAGTACTTGTTGATTACTCTGTATATTGATCGTTTGACCGTTAAAATAAATTTCTCTGCTTAAATCAACTTTCGCAATCAGCATTCGTGATCCAAATATTGCCGAAATTTTAATTAAATTAACCGTTCATATCCTCTTATTTAAATTTTACTAGAATTATACAAATAAAGATAAAAATTTTACTAATTTATTGTGTGTTTGGTAAAGTAATAAGATTAAATAAATAATGACTTTTTGTCGCTAATATTAAGCTACCGTGATAAAGAGAAAGCAGTTAAGAATTTATAGCGGATGTTCTACTCGTACTACAATCCGCATATACTGAGAAAGTCAATTTTATTAGGATCTTTAACGCCTACAACATGATCATGAATTTTAAAAACATGATTAATCTAGAATTCATCAGACGTGCATAAGGAAAAGGCTGTACTTAAAATCAACATTACTATAAACAACAATGTGGGCTTAATCAAATTCATATTTATATGTGTCACCCACCCTGCATTGTTCGCTTTAATAGTTCGCAGTTGATAAGCTCCCATTTAGTCATTCTCTAACTTTGTCATACATGTAAGAGTTGTAAGTAATACATCTGTACACGACAAAAGGAATTGTTATTAAACAGTTTATTTGAGAAAATGGAACAAGGACAAGTGCTTGGTGTGTTATTTTGTGTTTTGTGGGTAAGTAATTTCTGAATATATTTACATGTGTAATAATTGTCAGACGTCTTTCTCTGTAATTTCGTTTTTGTGTAGATATTAAGATTTTTAATTAGTAACGAAAATTTACAAATTTGTTAGAATAGAAAATATCATTTACTATATAAAGTACTTTTTTTATAATTTTCGTTTTTGTAAGATAAGAATTGTTTTGGAATTAATAGTAAATGCTTTAGTTAAGTGATAGTAAAAATTTTTTTTATAGAAAAGCTTTTTTCAGTTACTTAAATTCATTTCATTAAAATGAAGCAGTTTAACTTTAAGATATAATTAGGAAAAGTTTGAGTTGAAATTTATTTGATGAAAATTTCCAAAATATTTAAAATTTCTCATTAAAACCCAAGTCAGATTTTAATACCCTAGAAGTAATGATAAGGTTATTAAGGCCGTTAAGCTAAACTTGGATAATTTATTTACTAGAAAATGTGTGAAAGATTTTATAGAATATTCAACAGATATTTCAGCAAATTTGTATTTTGTATACAGTTTTTGCTAATGAAATTGGATTATATCAAAAGAGTAAATGAACAATAACAACATTACTATTAAGAATTACAACCTACTATTTTCCATTTTAAATAATTATTATTTCGAATTATTTAATCAAAGTCGTTATTTATTTCGCTTTATTTTTCTTTTTAATGATCAACAAATACTTTCTTAATGGTTTTTAATTCTTTCTTCAAGGTTCTAATTTGAGAAAACCGAAACAATTACTATAACGTATACACCTATATCATTAAGTAATATTTTATAAAAACGTGACCTGACCTTGAAGTCACTGTATTTGGTCTTATTTTAGAATTAAAACATCGAACAATGAAAATTGTAAAATGTTAGCAAATTCAATCAAGCAACAGATACCTGGGATTTTATTTAAATGTACAACAACATTATAAACAATCATCGTTTAAAATTGGAAGCATCAGAAACTAGTATTTTTTTTGTAAATATAGGATTCCATATTGTAATACCTTGCAGTGGTACCGTGCAGTGTCGTGAATAATTTTACGTATATTGTATTAACTTATTTACATACATACGGTTTGTTTCTAAATTATATAGAAAATGAAAAGTGCTGTGATTTGCATTTAAATAACAAAACAGTAAAAAACAAAAGTTTTCTCACTAGTTACAAAAGCTAGAATATTTATTGACAAATATGTCTTTCTTTGTTGTGAAGAATTTACATGTATGCTCGCGGTAATAAAAAACACAACACTAAAATTTGTCAATGTGACTATACTTTTTCCTTACTATATTTAACTTATACAAGGTGTTTTTGTTAGTAATAAGTAAGGTCAAAGGAATTCTAACATGGGGAAATTATTAGGATTAGAGTTTGCTTACACCTATTTCAGCCATTAACACAGATAGTCCTGAAACTTTTTTTTTGTAATTTTTAATGTTTTCATTTTATATTTGTGTTACATTGATTGCTTTTGCAATTTTATTAAATCAGTAAATAGTT
>VTPC01007982.1:0-11258 GCA_011009095.1 Ignelater luminosus
ATATATCTTTCCGCTTAGAAATTACGAGGCCGTTCCGGGACTCTTTTATGAAATCAACTTAAAGTTTTCTTCTGATTACAGATACATAATCAGTATTTCGATATCTCGAACACTTTTCGAGATAATCGAGATTGAGAAATTTAGAACTTTAGAAAGTATTTAACCGTTGTTTTGTCAATCGCAAAATAAAAAAGTTATTGTGTTCCCTTTTTTTTGCATGACACTGCACATGTATGTAAAATGGCGCATAATATGCACACTACGTGAAATCAAAATCTCAATCAAAAAGTTAAATACAATTTTTGTCATAAATCCATAGTTTTCGAAATATGGACGATTAAAAGTCTTTAGATCTGACAACACTGTCATTCGAAATGCAGACTGTTTTTTTTTTAATTATAGAATTCAGAGGAGGCTTTGACTTTACCATATTTTTGCAGTCTACAACAAATTCAGTTTTACAACCTAAAAACCAAAAAATCACTATATATCTTGACAACTTATGTTTATTTTAAAAAATGGCAGACCTTTAACCTATAAATATATAAATGGTAATTTTTAGTGGACTTCAAAGTACACTGTTACAAAAATATCATATCAAGGCCTTCCCTGAATTCTATAATATAAAAACGTTTTCTGGGTCGTAACATGCCATGCTTTCATTTTCTTAGGTTGGGCGTGTTTTCTTTTGTGTTTTGAAAATTGTCGTACCTGCGGCTGCATTTGGCGCTGTTGCACGATCAAAAATTTTTCATAAACGTTTAGTACCGATTAGTTTTGTTTTGTTAAAAAGAAATCAAGGTTTCCTTATATTTACAGAGTTACAAAAAAAAGACAACAGCGTGAGGTTAAACTGTCATAAAATCATAACCTTAAATCACATTAAACGTCAATAAGATTTTACAAGTCGAGTTAATAGATAAACAGCCCGGTTTACAATACTGAAACTGTCATTCTTCCACAGCCATATACGACCCAGAAACATCGTGAACGCTGTAGTATAGCAGTACTCTTTGCAAAGCTGATGGTTTTCATAAATAGTTTTCTAGCAACAAATTTATTTATTGATGTTAATTTCTGTTCAATTGATTTTATTTCGAGCAGGTATTGTGCTAATAAATCTTATGATAGCAGTAAGCATTCAAGAATCCACTGCGTAATGTAATTTCAGTTTTCTTAAAATAAGCTTTCGGTAAAATTTAAGAAAAAACTTCAATTTCAACTTAAAACATCTGGGAATACAAAGCATAATTACAACGAACTCCGTTTTGTTACTGAATTCGAACATTTTAAAAAATTTTCAAACTTCGGCGGCCATTTTGACCATGTTCCCGAGGTGATATCAAAAAACGAAAACACCACGTGGTCTTTAGTTTTTGATGTAGAATCCAAATCTGAAGTGAAAATTTTAAAATAAAACAAAATGCGGACAGACAGACAGACTGCAAATTCAGTAACGACTCCTATCGGAGTTCGTTGAACATCTTTGATATTTTCATTACAGTATGCACAAAATACAAAAATTAAAACTTGCTTTACTTCATGTATCCTTGCAATGTAATACAATGCAAAACAAAAAGACCTCATCCAGACGGAATTTTAGACGTTTACAATTAAAGAACAGAAACTTTTATGAAAAATGGTTTTATTCTATTATTTTAGTAAAATTAATGTTATAATAAATTTTCAATGCGAGCACCATTAACTTCTTGGAATTTTCTAATTCGGCGTAATGCACTTGCTTCCATATTTTGCAACATATTATTATTTGCAATCACCACAACGACGTTATGTATTCGTTGAATTAACTTTTGTTTTGTTTGAATTTCTTCTTCGTAAACTTGAGTCTTCAACGTACCCCATAAGAAGTCCAATGGGTGTAAGTCTGGACTTCTCAGAGGCCACGCTACTGGACCACCGCGCCCAATTCATTTTTCAGGATATGTTTCGTTTAGATATCGTCTCTTTTGAACACCTAATGCGCCGGAGCTCTGTCTCAATTTGGAACCACATGTCCCTTCTAACGGCGTACAGAATATCATCCAATAAATCTAATAAATTATTTTCGAGGAAGTCTACAAAATTGCCTGCCTTTGATCTATGAGGTAAAATATGAGGCCCAATTTCCCCATTTCCAATAATTCAAAGCCATACTTTAACACCGAATCTAAATTGATGGCTGTGCTGATAGATGGCGTGAGGGTTTTCGTCAGCCCACAGATGCATATTGTGAGCGTTAAAGATTCCATTTCGTGGAAAACTTGCTTCAATCCGGGAATAGTATCTTGTTATCGATTTAATCATCGGGAAACAATTCCCGAACCTTTTGAAAGTGGTATGGGTGCACACTACTTTCTTTTAAAGTTTTATGAATACTATTATGGCAGACATTAAGCATTCGTGCAGCAGATTGGATACTTAAACTTGGATCATTATCAAATGAGTTTAATATGTTCTCTTCTACCTGTGGCAGTAGTACATTTCGTGGGCGGCCTCTATACGTCCAGTTTCGTGTAGCCGTTCATCTAATCGTCGAATAACGTTTGCGCCAGGATGCCTTCGATTTGAGATTCGTTACTGCGATAAAGATCTGAACATCAGCGACATTGAGAACAACTTAATAAAATAAATAGCCGAAGAATCATTTGTTATTGTTAATTACAACCAACAGCTTTATCCAGCAGTGATTCTTTGTTTTATCGTCAAGTATTCTTCCTAGTTATCTTACTCGAAACTCGACGCAATTCTTAATGTTTTTGCGTAAAAAGATAACTTTACATCTAACGTCACATATTTTTGCAAATTGTCTATTATTTCGAGATATAGATCAAAAGCTTAGTTAGTTAATCCTGAATAATGTTGCTGGTAAAATTAGATAAATTCGTTGCAGGGGAGATAATTAAGGTAAATGAAGAGGAAGCTAAAATTTCCTGAATGGTAAAAACTGGCAACGATTGGAAATGGCCAGTAAAGGAAGATATCCTCTCTTATTTCTTTGAAGACACGAAGAAAACCATAAATGAATCATCAGTTAAAAGTAAGAGAGGCCTTTACTCTGCACCAGAACTTTCAGATTTCGTATTAATCAAGTCGTTGTTTTCTATGAACTGGATTAATTTTTCCTCTTTTATATAGAATGCTACAAATATTTTTGTTGGTAAATAATGTTCTGCTTTCACTAGATTAGTTTTTGTTTTTTACTATTACAAAAGCTCACATCGGAAAATTATTTAAAACATAATCGTTACCGTTTAGTGTCCATTACTAGAATTATGTATCTTAAGACCAACACTAGGGTGCTTGTGACCATTAGTGGCAATATTGACTTAGTTAACTTTTTAATTTATTTGAAAAAGACTTTTTCGTTTTAACATATTTTCTAGGTTCTAGAACGATATTTATGATCCAAAATAAAAACGTGTTTATTTTAACATTGATATAAATTTAAATTATTTTTCCCTTGGGTGTCCATTACTGCTGCACTTACCCTAGCGTTACAATTTCTGAATTTCTCAAGGAAGATTTGCGCAATTTATTTTTATCAGAAGCTGATGCTTTCTGATATTGAGTCTTATGCGATAAAAGCAGGTCAGCGTTTTGAATTAAATTTGAATTAAGAGAAGCACGAGGGAATTAAAGATCAACTACAAAGATGAATTGTATCGAAATTGAAAATCAAATGAACCTGACAGGAAAAAGTAGATCGGGGACGTGTCTTCTGTTTTTCTATGAATTTGATCTACCTAGTACATTCATTACTTAATGTGTTTTGCAATCAGTTGAGATATTTAATTCCCACTATTTTATTTACTCGAGGCAAAAAATGTCTGTTTATTCCCATGACAACTTAAATGACTTGTAAATTATAATACAACTTTTTGTTAAGTACTTGAAATGCTTTTAACAGGCAGATAATCTCACAACTGTTTTGCTTTTTGACCTGATCGGCAGATAATGATAAATATACAGAAGCATACTAAACCTTATAAGGGTTATCTGGAGTAGGCTGATGAACACGGGGACGTTGAGATGAGGGTAAACGACGCGACATCAGGGCGCCCCCTCAACATTTCTGGAGCACTGAAAAAATGAAAAAAAAATTAAAATCAATCCTAATTTTATTTCAAGTAATTTGTGCAGTTTCTGATAGAAATAAGAAAGTAAAATTAATTCGATGTAATAGCAGGAAACAAAGGAAGAAACTAGTTATACTTGACAAACAAGTGAACATCGTAACTGAAATAAATACAGCGTAATTATTATATCAAGATTAAGAAGATAGACACGGCCTTGCGTTCTGAAGAATAGGGAATTTTTCTACTCATGCACATTTCAATGAACATTTTTTTCTTTAATTTCAGGTAAACCTTGAAGCTTGAAATCATCATTCTCTCTTTTGAAACCGTAATCTTAATTGCTGTATTTTTACAGTTAATTGTTGTATGTTTGTCAGTATACATTAGAAATTGCAATATGTACATTTGAGTGAGTTTCGTAATAGTGCTGCACCGCAGATTTATCAATTTAATCAATTAAGAATAGTTAGATATATGGGTAAGCATTAAAACCATCTAAATTATATTTTGTTTTATGTTCATTCTCTTAAGTTTTCGTGATTCATTTACAAGCTACCTGAAAAGTTGGATCAATAAGATTAATATACACTGGGGGTTTGTTTGTGTTCATTCGGCATTAGTTACATTAAGTTTTACCAAACAGGCAGTGCTAAATTCGGGGAAAGGGAAACAATTCCAGCAGAAAATTCGATTGCTAGGTAAGCAATTTGAAAATTAATTTACTAAAGGGATATCATTTAAAGATACAATTTGACATTAGACACCCTATATATTGCAGGACATTTAGAATCAACACGCACTTGAAGTTTCGATGTTTTTAATTACCTAGTATTTATTTTTTAATTTTAATTATTTCCGAAATTCAAAAAGTTAATTCCAACATTTATAAAAATTGATGTTTGATCCATTATAGAAAATACTGTCATAAAATTGGTTCTAGTTAGACAATCCAGAGAACTTTTAAGATTAACGTTAAGAAACTCTATAAATCTATATCGCTTTAATTTCCTTTAAAATAAAAGCAAATAAATGGATAAAAGACTTCCGCACTAAACGGGCTATAAAATTCAATAATGAGACAAAAACAAAATAGTCGTTGCCGCTTCCTAAATAGAATCCTTTGATGTTTTTATTTTAATCGCCGAATTCCTCTAATTGTCGAAATTTTTTGAAACACAAAATCGATCAAACTAAAATAACTGACAATTAGCAAGCTGAAAGAAAAACTTAACAATAGTATAAACTATTAAAATTATTTATCTTGAGCCGTACAAGAATTATAGAATTTTAGATTTTCTCTAAACCCAAGGTGTCTTTGTTATAAAGAGCTGTTACAGAAAATATCACCGACCAATAGCGTTTCAATAAGATTTTTGTGGTTTTGTAACCTTTTAAACAATCACACGTAAAAATTTAAAGTTTCGTGCAATATAAGTCCAGGAAACCAGAATGACTTAATTAGCAAATTGACACAAACATAAAAATGTTAAAAATAGAAGAGCACTGTATGCATGAAGAACCGATTTACCAGCAGGCTGAATAGGCTGCAGCCTACGACGGTAGATTTTAGGGGCGGCAAATTTGGGGGCCAACATTTTTTTTATGTCTTACAGAAATTAAAAAGATTCATATTTATATACCTAAAAACTACTTCTTGTGCAATCTTAACTAAATCGTTGGGTTGTAAAAATAATCTAGGAAGTGACATGACACATCGATCCCCTAGTTTACAATCATACTAATTACGGGGAAAAGGTGGTGTAATTAGGACGATAGTGCACAAATCATAAAGTTACAATTTCATTGACAAAAAAATTGTAATTAATATGATTGTGAACTAGGGTATCGAATTGTAGAGGTCGGTAGGGGCGGCAAAATTTGAATAGCCTACTGGCGGCAAATGTGTAAATCCGCCACTGACGTTAATCTTCTAAGGCGTGAAAATACTATTACATGAATACGATGAGAGCTCGTTTGCTTTCACATTGTGTAATTACTAATTACCTATGTTAAATAATTAAAATTATTACATTAAGCATTATTGAAATTCAAAGTCTCAAAGTCTCAAAGTAAATACATATAAGTTAATAGCGCAAAGTTCACATTAATCACATTCACATAATCTATGCAACAAAAAATTCTTTTAATCCTCCTTATGATTTTAACAACTATAAAATTGGCACGATGTTGTAGATTTCTTAGAACATATTAATGAAATTCCGCCCATCATCAATTACAGTACATAATAATCCATATGTAAATCACATAATGGAAAAAATAGATATCAAAGAACTGTTTTGGCTGTAAACGACCTTAGTCTATTATAGTCTGAGAATATTTATTATTTGTGTTACGTCATAGCTGATTTTGAAAAGGTGTGATCAGAGAAGCAATCAAAGACTAAGATACACACAAGGTGTTTTGAAAATGAGTGCAAAGTCCTCGACGAAAATTAAGCCTTTTTTGTCATACGACTTTTTTTCCCCTAAAGTGCACCTTTTCCGAGATACAGAGTGTCAAAATTTCATTTAAAATTTCTTGTTCCTCAATAATGTTTGTTACTACAAAGTGTCTACTATTCTACGAGGTGTGTAAATAAAATAATGAGACTGATTTTCTTTAATTGTTTTATTCAATTAAAATTGCAATTCCACATTGCCCCCTTCAAAGTAATTGCCTTGGGAAGCCACACAGCGATAGAGACGATTTTTCCAGTCTTCATACCAGTGCTAGAACTCATACACTGCAATTGCCTTCAGCTAGTCGGTTACGGCAGTTTTAATGTCTTCTAGTGTCCCAAAATGACATCCTTTGAGGCGATTTTTCAATCTTGGGAAGAGAAAACAGTCACAAGGACTAAGTCAGAGGAACAAGGGGGCTGAAGGGCCACAGGGATGTCTTTACTTGCCAAAAACTCCTTAACTGAAAATGTAGTGTGACACGGCGTATTCTCGCGATGCAGCACCGCAGTTGTTCTTGATCTTGGTCTCACACGCATGACCTATTTTCGAAGTCTTTCAAAAACTCGATAAAATTGTTGGTTTACCGTTTGGCCTTGGAGCACAACCTCTTTGTGGACGTTTCCCTGGCTATCGAAAAAGCAAATCAGCACGGTTTTGATCTTCCACTTGCTCATTTTTGCTTTTTTTGGCCTCGGTGAGCTTGAAGTGTGCCATTCCTGGCTCTGGCGCTTCGTTTCCGGGTCGTATTGAAAGATCCAAGACTCGTCACCAGTAATGAAACGTTACAGAAAATGTGGTTCATTTTCAATTCGCTCCAAAACGTCAAGGCACGTGTCCCTCCAGTTGTTCCTTTGTTTTTGCAAAAGGTTTTTCGGAACCATTTTCGCGCAGATTTTCCTCATCCCCAAGTCATTGGTCAAAACCTCATGAACGGTGGCGTGAGTCAAATTCAACTGTTCCCCGATCGTTCTGACTATCAAGTGACGATCAGAATTCATAAGATTGCGGATTCTTCTGCTGTGAAGTTCATTTTCCATCTGTTCTCTTCCTTTATGAAAATGCCTTAAACCACCTGAAAACCTAGGCCCTTGACAAAACATTGTCTCCATAGGCTTGCTGAAGCTTTGCAAAATTTTCTGTCGCACTGTGACCAAGTCTGAAGCAAAACCTGATGGCACAACGTTGCTCGAAATTGATATCACTCATTTTAAGAACGCAACAGAAAAAAGCAGTTCACGAAAAAACTTCCTACGGACTCTACGGAGTTCAAATTCGTACTGGCGGGGCATCACATGTTGACCCACCTTCCCTCTAAACCGATAGTCTCCAGTGTTATCACATCGAACGCTACGTTGCCAGTCTCATTAGTTTATTTACACACCTCGTACATAGTTATGTGTTTGATACCTTTATCAGAGGTGGAAAATTGAAGGTGGGTTACGTTAAAAAAATTGTTATGCCACTGAAAAATTAAAAAATTGTATTTTCAAGATCAACACTGGATTTGGAACAAAAAGTTGCTCTTACGTTTTTTCCGTAAAATGTATCACTTCCGAGTAAAATTGAATGTTTTCAAAACTTTTCAAGTTCAACGATTTATGGCAAGGTCACACATCATCTCAAAAACTGGATACATAATTATTTGTATTGCATTCCTCGACTAAAACTAAGTCTTTTTTTTATAACTTTGTTTCCCAAAGTGAACTTACTTACTTAGTCCTAAGTCTTTCTACCTTTCGGTGTAAGACTATCGAGTTGAGTTCATCATCTTTGGGGTTGTTTGTCTGCACATTGTTTTCTAGTTATTTCTGTTTAAAGTCAATCTTCTTACAGTAGACCACACTATACTCCTTTTTTCTGTTGTCTCTTTCACTCCATCACTCCACGTTTTTCTTGGTCTTCCTCTTTTATTTTTTCCCTGCGTTCTAGCACTAAACATTTTCTTTACTATTCTTTCTTCTCCCATTATGTATACCAGCCCAGCTGTCTTTCCTTCATTATTGTTGTTACGGGTTTGCAATTCAACGGTTGTCTGAACTCATTTCTGATCCTATCCATGCGAGCCTTACCTTCAATTCTTCTCAGAAACCGCATTTATTCTAGTTTTGTCCTTTTCTGTTAGTGTCCATGACTCATATGAATAAGTCACTGCCGGTATCATTACTTTTTTGACCACTTCCACTTTAACTTCTTTGGGTATATCTTGTGTTCTTACATGCGTGGAAAAGTTGACCTGTTTTGCTTATTCTTTCATTGAATTCCGCGTCCAATTTACCATCGTTCTCTATCCAAGAACTCAGGTATTTAAATATTTCAACTTGTCCTATCTGTTGGCCGTCTATACTAATGCTGTGGTTTTGTATTTAGAGGATTTTAATATTATTTTATTGTCTTTGTTTTACTTATGTTTATTATTTTCCAATTTCCAATCCTGCACGTTTTCATTTTCATTTTTGCTTTTTTTACAGCCTCTTCGATCATCAATGTAAAGAGCAGTGGGCTTAAAGTCTGGTATTCCTGTCATTAATTCTTACAAAGTTTTTATTGTCTTTATATTTTGCCTTTAGGATTTCGATCTCTTGCTTTCTTACGCCATTTTTCCCGAGTTTTCCATACTTCCTCTTTTCTGACTCTATCAAAGGCCTTTTCCATGTCTATAAAACACACGCGAATCTCTCTATCTTTTCGAATGGCCTTTTCACTTGCCTGTCTGAGAATAAATATTGGATCTTGAGTACTTCTTTCTTGCCTGAATCCATATTGCGTATCTTCTATTGATCTTTCAATCTGCCCTTTAATTATTTGTTCCATTATTCTTAGAATTTTTCCTGGTACGTTTCAGTGTGTTATGCCTCTATATTTATTACAATCTTGTGTATCTCCTTTTTTGAACGGTGTTCCGTTCTATTGATAAAATTCTAGACTTCGTTATCTCGTTAAGTAGTTCTAGTAATTTGTTTTCTTCGCTTTTCCCATAAATTTGATCATTTCTGGCGTTATATCATCACTTCCAGGTCCTTTCCCAACTTGATATTTAGAATTTCTTCAATTCCAGTTCTGTAATTTGTCCTCAACGTAGTGTCTATGCCTCATTTGTACGTCCTTGCGTCTGCCTTGATTTCACTCTGTAGTTTTTTATATGAGTACATCACATTGAAGTGTACAAGCCTCAAAAAGTGGTTCTTGAGCATATTTTAAAAAGTTTGTATTAACATCTGGCTAATTCCTTGTTTTCGAGATACAGGATATTCTGTTCTTGAAAGAAATTCTTTCTTTTTTAAAAATCGGTAAAAGATATCTGAATACAATTCGACATAGTTCTACAGCTTTTAATGGCTTAGTAATATTAACAAAATATTTTTGATATGTTAATTAAAAAGAGTAAATATGGAAGTGGGGAGATGTCTACCCCCAACTTCTTTTGAAATGTGATTTTTCAAATTTTAATTTGACAGTTGAAAAGTCTAGATGGTTCGTAACAAATTTCCTTTCTTGTGGAATTTTGATATCTCTAGCTGTTTTTGAGATAAATTTAAACATAAAATATCAGAATGCAATACTCCTGAAATATTTGAAAGAGTAAAGGGTTTAGTTAGAAGGGCAGCTGAAGCCTACATTATGGCTCGCGGTGATCATTTTTCCCAATTCTTGTACTGAATAGTTATAAAGAAATTTTAACGTCCTGAATCTAAAACACTTTCTGAAGTTTTTACACTTCATTGCGATACATCCTGTATGGATTCTCGAACTCCATTCTACTTACAGGCGCTTGATTTTCAATATAAAATAATACGAAATCTTTTAAGACCTGCCAAATTTGAATCAAAAAGGTTCATAAATGGTGTTAGAGCAGATTGACCAATGCAGGATGTTTTCGGATACATCGTGCACAGGACGCGTACCACCATGGTTTCTTCAGCTCTAAGGGCGTCCATTCTAGGGCCGTATTGGCTAAATCTTTAGAGTTTACAGTTTTTTCGCTTTCAACCTTAAAGGCGGCAACGTTTAAAATAAAGGTTCGTTAGGACCTTTTAAAGCAGACATAGAAAAATTCCGAAGTTAACCAAATCGGGTGGGGTTTTCTACGGAGCGCAGAGGAACGCCGATCTCAAAAATCTCGTTGATTCGAGCTTTCGGCCAGTTTAGGCAAAAGTATCTCCTGTTCGTCACCTTCGTCTTCCCACTGTTGTTCTATTTTTTTAGCTTTGTCAGTCTCAGTCAATTCTTAGAAGTGTGGCTTCCTTCTTTTCATTATTTCACTTTCTTCAGTTAATATCTCATTGTATTTGTCTTTGATCTTTTTCAATGTGTATTGTTGTTTCTTAATCCTTAATTGTTTCATTGTGTTGTAAAATAGATTTTGATTTTCACTGAACCTTTTGCTTCTTTGATTATTATCTTAGCTTCTTGTCTGGCTTTTCCGTATTCTTTTTATTTTTTTTCTTGTTTAGTCTCTAGGTATTTCTTTCATTGTTTTCTTCTTCTCTTTTGTCTTATCTTGTATATCTTTGTTCCACCATCGTGCTCTCTTTATCGTTCTGTTTGTGTTCTTTTGTTGTTCTGCAGCTTCCAATATATTTTCTTTTCAAGTTTTTCATTTATTTGCTATTTCTGTGTTTTTTCTTAATCTTGATAATTCTTCATGTCAAAAGCTTCTTTTAGTTTGTAGTTTCTTATCTTTTTTTTGGTTATCGTTCTTCTTTTTTCGTCTCTTTTTTTT
>VTPC01007983.1:0-20313 GCA_011009095.1 Ignelater luminosus
TCGACAAGCACCCTAATAACAACAACCAGTGAGGACAACCAAAAAAAAGACAAGTAAATGATGACAACACAACCAAATAGGTGACAATCCCAGATTATCTTCGAAAAAAAATTATAATTAAAGACCGGATTTATATGCGCTAAAAATCGTCAAATATGCAGTTAAAATATGCTTTAAACACCTAAGATATGCATTTAAATATGTAGAAGGAACTTAAAATGTTCTCGATAAAGTATGTAAACTTAAGCTTATTAATTTTCTATTTTTGGAAATTATGTATAATACAAATGACTAAACGTAATCTCTATGTATATCTTTTATACTTGATATTACTAAAACAACAACTAACTTAATTGATAATTAATTACATCTTGTTAAAATTACATTCTAAGTATTTTTCTACGTTTCCATCAGTAAAATTGTGTCTTCTATTGAATACTTCACACAATGTAATGCGAGATAGATAAATATTTATTATTTAAGAAAATTCTTTAGCATTTTTCACCAGCAAGTCTACAAAGGTGCTGAAGAACCAATGAAAAATTCTTTTTAACTGGAAATTTCTACTTACCATCTGGAAATTTCCAGATGATAGATGAGAATTTCCGGATGACAAATGGAAATTTTCCAATGGCAACTGCAATTTTCCAACTGATAACTAGAAATTTTCACTTGTTACGTGGAAATCTCAGTTGTAGATTCTAGAAAACAACTGAGATTTTCACGTGACAAGTAGGATTTGGAAACCTTCTACTAGAAGGTATTTAAAACTTCCAATGTTTCATTTCCACCTATCCAAGAAGGCCCCGAAGGGCCAATAAAAAATGTTTTTTAACTGAAAATTTTCAACTAATTACTGGACGTTCCCAAAGGATAACTGAAAATCTCCAAATGACAACTTAAAATCTTCAGATGATAGGTGAAAATAACAACTGGAAGTTTCCAATATTTTCTAATAGAAAGTTTCCAAATAGTAACTTGGAATTTCCAGATAACTACTGAAAGTTTCATATGATGTGGAGATTTCCAGTTATCATTTGAAAATTTGCAGTTGCAGTTAGGAGATTTCCAGTTAAAAAAAAAATTTGCATTGATCCTTCAGGGCCTTCTTAGATGGGTGGAAATGACAACTAGAAATTTCCAACGTTCTCTAACAGAAAGTTTCCAAATGATAATTGAAATTCGGGACTTTCGTAGGTAATTTCCAGTTGCTATTCGGAAATTTTCATTTATCAATTGAAAATTTGCTCTTCCCGTCTGGAAATTTTCAGTTAATAAAATTTTATATTGGTCCTTCGGGGCTTTCGTAGATAGCTGATAATGTTAATTAGAAATTTCAAGTTAAAAGAAAATCTACATTGGCCCTTCGGGGTTTTCGTAGGTAATTTCCAGTTGCTATTTGGAAATTTCCATTTATTAATTGAAAATTTCCTCTTCCCACCTGGAAATTTCCAGTTAAAACAATTTTACATTGGCACTTCGGGGCTTTCGTAGATAGCTGGAAATAACAATTGGAAATTACCAGTATTTTCTAGTAAGAAGTTTCCAAATGATACCCAAAAGCTTTTAGATAAGAACTAAAGATCACCTACAAAAGCCGGAAGAGCCAATATAAATTTTTGTTTAACTGTAACCAGAAGTTGTCAGATAAACACGGAGCATTTCCAGATAACAACTGAAATTTCTATATGACAAGTGAAGATTTCCAGTTATCATTTTTTAAAATCTGCAGTTGCCATTAGGAAATTTTCTACGAAAGCCATGACGAGCCAATAAATTTTTTTTAATTGAGAATTTCCAGATGAAAACGGGAAATTTCTACATTTTCTTTTTCCTGAGATTTCCAAATGGCATTTGCAATTTCCAGTTATCAAGTAGAAATTTTAGTTGTCCCTTGAGTGCTTTCACCCCCACGCTGAGATGCAGCGACGAGCTGAAGCACTGCCTGGACGTTGTCCAGCAGCGCAGCAGCTTGCTCTGTAGACTCTGCGGCGGCATTCCAGGCTGCCACCCTACGACGCTACTTCACACATACGAAAATTTCATAAGACCCGTGATCGATTACCGATTCAAAGTCTTCGGCTCCGCACCGCCATATGCGATCAGAAGACTCCGACAGAAAGAGAGGGCCATCTGTAGGAGGATTCTCCGGTTGGAGCGCTTCTTCCCCTCGGAAGAAGTCTGCGATAGGGCGGGGATTTAAAATAAAAATCAAATACAACCCAATTCAACATATTTAGTTGTGTAGAATTTCCCGACGTCTATATACATAAAAATAAGAAGATTCCATAAATTCCGTAAAATAGGCAAATATGCATTTATATGCCAATTAAAACATTGCCTGTTTCTTCAGCTTCATGTATGTTGCAAAGATATCATGAAAAAAATAAGCATATTCTACAGCAACAAACTGTGCAAACGCATATAACTGTTCTAAAACGGCAGAGTTTCTCCAGATTTTGGGGAATTTGACACCCAACTTGGCCGTTTTTTTGGTACAGTCGTTGGAGCTTTTTTGTAGCTAATAGTTAAGGGTATTTTATGAAAGAAATTTTGCAAAAGATCATCAACTACGATGGTTTGAAGGTTGTCGAAATTCAGTTTTGCGAAATATCATGACAAAAAGAAATTTGAATACCATTCATGACAAAAAAATTTTATCTCAAGGGGACTTCTCGTTTCGGAGATATTCCAAAACAAAACACCTTTTCTAAAATGCCGGGGTGGGGGCAAAAAACAAACAAAAATTGAGCTGCACCTGCACTAATCTTATTTAAGGGTTTCTACCTGAGACCTATTTGAATCTTGTGGTGATCGGTGAATGTTTGTTGTTTCTCGGGATTTTCTAAAAACGACCAAAATCAATGATCATCTTTTATTTTTCACCGGAAAAGTTTTGCATGGGAAAGGCGTACAATGATCTCCTACTTATAAATCCGCAAACACGATTTTCGTATCTATTACAATAATCGAGAAAAAACTTTTTAAATCATTCTGTCGTGACCTCTGGCAGCAGAATTTTAAAAGACAGAAAAATCATCTTTCAAAAATTTAATTACGTCCCAAGTGACGGACAGCATGGATCAAAATTTGATCGAGTGTTGATAGATGCTTGGGCGGGTGAGCACATTTGTGTAAAAAATAACAAAATTAAAAATTGTTTATTCCGTATACGAACCTTTCACCCACTGTGCATTGTTGATAAATACACGAGTGCAACCAGCTCCAAAATCTCGACAAATTCGAACATACTGATGATACCAAACGAGCAGAAACACAGAAAATAGAGATACCAAAAGACGAAAAAAGCTCGAAAAAGAATCTAAACTGTCACAAAGACAGTAACGCGTTTGCTGATGAAAATGGACTCGAGGGCAGATGCAGTGCAACCAAAACAGAAAATTGAAGAAAATAGAATACAGTGAGAATGAAGAAAGAAACCACTGTTCATAGCAAGATCCCTGCGTTCAATTATACTCCAAACACGAAACACAAAAGTTCAGCCATTACAAGAGATACAGTTCTTACAGAAAAGTAAGCAAAGGATAATCTTCCAGATCATACGCGTGCATTTCTTAATACTTATTATCAACAAACGTATTTTAAACTCATAAATATCTAACTGAAATTTCTTTGTCTGTCTACTTGACGAATAGAATAGGAGCCAGCTACGAAACGAATATGTTATGACCTGTATTTCACTTAGCAAGCAAATTCTGCATTGGAACGCACAATTCAACATTAGAATGCACTAATAAATATCTTAACACTTGAATGTAATGTGGAAATGCATTTGCGGAGATCTCAAGCATTTATTTGATCTAAAATCACTTTAATAGATTTTCCATCCTATTAAAAGTGCATATTTGACAAATTAAAAAAGGCAAAAGAACTTATTTATCTCTACAGAAATGATTTCATGATATTTGCAAACCTATACAATTCTATACATTGTACTTTGAACCAACGCCAAGAAAGTAATTAAAAGATATATCTACAGAAGCATGACGATTTCCCATTTCGCATCATCTAACGATCAAGAAAAAGTTGAAATTTCTAGTTTTCTATCTTCCTTTAAAACTAAAAGACTAACTAACTTCTATATAAGATTAAAAAATGTGACTTGATTTGACATCTACTAATTAAAACGGTGTGATTTTCGATGTACATTCTAAAAATTCAAAGATGTTTTGTATAGCACATATTCTTTACATACATCTTTCATTATTACATCCATGAATACAAATACTTAGCAGCACTAAGTGAGAGATAAAACTCTTCGGCTTATTCATATTAATGCGAATTATACCAAGCGATTATAGAAACATCTGCGTCACGATTTAACTTTATGGCGAGTTATTTTCGTTTTCCACTTAAATTAATGTCAAATTCTCCTGTGTTAAATAGGTAATTTTATCGAATTTTCTGCTTCAGTTAGTATGTTTCACGCAGGTATAAGTGGGAATAATTAATTTAACTTTAGTTGAATAATATAAATTTTGGAGAAGTGTCGTCAACAATAGCAAACTAGTTCCAGTTTGTTTTGCTTCAACCATTATAGGCATCATTAATTAGAAGTTTGTAGGGTGGTGTTGGGTTGTTCAAGTTTCTACATCAAAACTGATATTTATCAGAATATAAAGTTCTCTAACAGATTGTAATATATTTTGAAAATATTATGAAATTAATGAAAATCTTATTAATTATAATATGTGCAAGATTTTTTCTCAAAAAGTTCAATTTTCTAATTTTGAAATATGAAAGCACATTTATTAAGTGAAAGCAATTTATAATTTCTATTACTGCAGTTTACCAAATGCTAAACCATCAGAACTTTTTGTTTAACTTTCTATAGTAGCCGTCACATGTCAACTTATTCAATTCCAGGGTTTTACTAACTAATAATAAAGTTTAGACAGATTTTAGTAATTTAACTTTGTTTTAAACTATATATAGTTGTGTTGTATCGGCTTTCTTGTTTGCTTTTAATTTTAACTAGAGCATCAAATATCACTAATAGAACACAACAAAGCAATTTATACAATGTTGCTTGACATTATATCATTTATATTTTAATTAGTTTAGGCGATGTCAATAATTCTTACCTAAGATGAGCTTTACGTGTAAATGAAGCGCGAGGCGTCGTTTCCGTAGGCGACAATGTTGACACAGGGGTTTGAGCAGCATCCCTGTATAATCGCAAGGTGACTACGTCTCCGGCTTGTCTTAAATATTGAACAGCTTGTTCATGACTCATCGACGATATTTCCACATCATTTACCTATAATTACACAAAATTAAATTTTAGCCATCTAAAGGGGAACAGTCGAAACCTTACAGCGATAATTTTATCCCCTGCCCTTATCCTTCCGTCTGAAAGTGCAGGTTCACGTACTAATGCTCTAACATAATGTCCTAAAGCGCTATCGTCTTCTTTACGAAGAGTAAATCCCAACGATCCCTGGATCTTTGTAAGTGTGATATCGAATTCCTGTGAACAAAACGCCGGTATAAGCGATGTAAGATTTTTAATAAAACGTTTCTTACTCCATGGTAGAGATCATCCTCGGGCGTGGGTTGATAAGGAGGTGGTGTTAGGTTGAGACTAGTGGGCGGATCCCGTCGTGGGGGAGGAGGAGGAACTTCAGAAATAGGACTTACACAACTTAAGACGTCTGGCGGAGGCCTACTGACCCTTAATTCGACTTGATTAGGCGTGGTTCTCAGTACTTCTAAAGCCTCCTGAAATAGCAAAAATAAAGTTAATTAAATTCATTTGATCACGTGACGCTTTATTTAAGTGTATTTGATCACAGGTTCGGATATGAATGCATGTATCCGATATTTTCAAATATTTACGATACCGTATCGAATACTAAACGCAAATCTGAGAATCGAGTTCAAGTGTATGATGATTGAAGAATCTCCGATTTTATTCTCCTCTATTATTCATATACTGAAGGGTAACCGATGTGTTTTAAAGGAGATATATATTGAGGGATGACGGAATTAGTTGAAAGCAATGTTCTATTTAGGAAAAGTGGTAGGGTTTAATCAAAACTTTGTTTATATATTCTAACTTTATCTCGTGGAACTCTATATTCAATAACACAATAATACAATTAAATTCCCTGGGTATTCGACTTTTCCAAATAAACCCGACACGTCTTGTGTTTGATAGTGCATGTGTGTATCCATAGAGTGACTTTATTTAGAATACAAACACAAGATTTACAGATTTGATACTTCAAAGTAGTCACCTTTGGAAGCTATTCGCGTAGTCCAGCGCTGTTTGCTCTGCTTGAACCACTTTCTAAAGTCAACTTCGGCGTATTCTGTCGTATCTTCTCAATATTTTCTTCCTCAAATAGAATAAAATCTCGAGAACCGTGCGGTGTTGCAAATTCTTTTCAAACATGTTTTATACTCAAATCATCCGTATGGTCGTCCCCCTTGTTTTCCGCAGGCGCTGTCGAGCTTAATCAAAATGCCGCCCTTTTGATAAGCCAAATACCGCCTGTTTGATTAGCCGTCCGTGCTCACTTATATGTGGTTGTGCGGATTGTTTGTAATAATCGGCTGAACTGAACAAAAATTCACGTTCGTCTTGAAATAACTCACAAGTCTTGCAATTTTTCTGTATAGTTGTGCACATAGCTTCGACATTGTTTTTAGTTGTGCCAATTACAAACATCCCAAAACATGGATCACTATGAATTATCTTTAAAACACTTATACCGCACATAAACTCATACTTTATGCCGTATATTGACATTCCACTGTTCTTTCACACATACATACTTCATCGATATCAACCTATTGGTCCGATTCCGAAATTTTATTCGTTGAAACCCTCTCTTGGCAATGTAACATACCTGCTGAGTACTAAATAAGGTGGAAAAGCAGTCATATAGTCTTTGAAGTGAAACTCCTCAAAGGTTTTGTAGAATTCGTGCCTCTAATCCGATTATTAATTTTATGAAATAATAAATCATCTGCGTATAGGCTTAAACATCTAAAATCGTTTAATTATGTATTTTGATATTAGTCTTCTAAGCTGCTGTTTAGAAGTGACTAAAACCCTAGGTCTCCTTAATAGATAAAGGCAAAATGAGTACCTAGAGTTTAGTTTATCGTCAAAAAACGTTTAGTCTTTCACTGAATAGTGTCATAAAGAGCTTTTGATAATCTTGCTCTATCCATTCCTAATTTAGCAGAACACTTTGGAACAACATTCTAAAGTATTGCACTTCTTAAGTATTTTTAGAATGAAACTCTTAAAGGTTCTCTTACAATGCTTCACACTTAAAAAAATACTCTATTTGATACCTTGATATGAAGATAAACCAGACCGTCATGTAGTTAAGTTGTAATGCTGTGACAGTCTTCCAAGTATACGAAAAAACATAAAAACCAACCTATAGACGTTTTACCTTCCCACAACCAATTTTAATAAACATTTTAAATCAGCACTGTGAGCTATAGCGCAAAAGTCTATATGTAGAACAGGATTCTATCACAGTTCACTGTTAATGAAAAACAAACCTTGCCATCAGAGTCTTTGACAACAGATTCTTTGACTTGCTTGCAGGTAGAGGATTGAACATCATTTAATGATAAGGATTGACTAAACATATTTGTAGAAGAACAATGAATATGCGAGTCATTGCAGGAGACCGACTCTCTAAACGCAAATTGCGTGAAATCTCGTTATTCTTTTACACATACTGCAGTCTCCATCGATGATTTTTTTAAGATCGCACAAACGCTACAAACAACTCTAGAAAGAACAATATAAAACTGGACCAATTAACTTCAAATCGAGACCAATCACTTATAATTGAATTCAGATTAGTATCAATATTAAAGTTGCTTGATCTCAATTTGCAGTTCATTAATCTAATTTGAAGTTGAGTGGTCCTAACTTGCACTTGAAAAGGTATAGTACAGTGGAACTTTGACATTCTAAGATAACGTAACTTCTGTTGATGAATGCAAATAAAAACATACGTGGAAGCCTGTTCATCTTTTGTTTCTCGGACAACCAAGCTTTGTAACTTTTGAAACTCAAATTGGAATCCATCAATTTCAAATTGGACTAATCAACTTTAAACTGAGTTCAATCAATTTCATATCGATTGTGATATCATCAGGCCTGAGAACTTCTGAGTTATACTTTATTGAGTTTCCATTGCAGTTTAGAATAAGGTGTCCGTGAACCAATCCCATCTCCGGCGTTCGAGCTGCTCCGAACATAACGTTTTTGATCTGCACGGGTAATAAGCCACTTTTCCGGGTTTTGCCCGTGACATACTTAGCGCCCTTTCTTTTTTGTTTCAGTATTTTAGCACAGGTCCCATCCAGCATAGCAAATTTGACGCCCAAAAAGGAGGAGCCACTTTTTCCAGTCTACTTTCGTATCGTTTTTACAATATTTCTTTACTTAGTCTGTTGCATTTAGGTTCACTTTAGCTTAAAGCAAGTTGATTAGCATATCACTTATCCATCATATTTTTCCAGCATGTCTTTTAAATTAAATGCAAATTGGTTGTCTAGAGACGAGTTGGATTATCAATTACGAGTTAGAAGTGTGAACGAAACTGGCAACGTCGATAAATTAAGAAACCGTTTAAAAAGTCTTCTTGGTTTGGAGATTTCAGAAAGTATATTTCCTAATGTTACATTAGATCCAGCAAATGAACTACTGATTAACGAAGAAAGACGTATATACATTTTCCGCGAGTTTAAATATGTATCTTTGAAAGTTTCACCAAGTTTTTGATAAAACCTGATGCAAACAACTTTTTACAGAACTGCTATAAAAAACGGAGTTAGCAGGATTGTGGTCAATACCAATCTGTGACAAACCGCAAAGTTATAGAACCATTTTGAATACATTTTGTTTATATCACGAATATTATAGTTAAGGGCGACAATTAAACAAACAAGTAGTCCTAGTCATGGTGCTTTGGTCACCAAGTTCGATATGTTCATTAAGCAAAAGTCCTTGGTGTTTTTGCCTGTAAAACTTTTAGAACGTCGTAGCAGAAGTGTAAAAATGTAATGTTATTTTGTTGAGTCGTTGTATGATTGTAAGTCTTTGGCGCAGTCTGACTAATTGGAGTGTTTATGCTTGTAACAACGTACGTCCGCACGAGAAGTTTAGCATTAGGGTTTCCTATATGAATTCTATGTGAAGCTAAACAAATCAAACAGCTAATCGTTTAAGATACCTTCGAGATCTCTGTTAAGTAGATATTGAACACCTCTATTTTCGTTCTACCATAGTCAATTAATCAATGCCTAATTCTTCACAGATGTCAAATCATTTTGAACCCAACTTTCAGTTTACGCCTCAAGGTGGATGATCAGATATTGAGATGGAAGAGTTTTGATCTCAAAAAGTCATAATCGAGTGAAAGAGGTCTACTTCAATGAACGAACAAACGAACATGTCTCAGTTTGTGTATGGATTCTTAGTTCTAGTCCCTTGTACACCTAGGTGTCGGGGCAACGCAGAAACGTCTCCAGGCCATCCTATCCAGAGTCAAACGACGACGACTTTCTTTTCGAGTGGTGTTCCTCGACCTCAGGTTGTCACCCACATCCTCTATCCATTTTTATCTGAGTTTACCTCTTCTTTTGTTGCTCAATATAGCCGAACCATCTGAGCTGGCTTCGTTCTATTTTATTCCTGGTTGGCGCTACTCTGAAGGAATTGCTGATATCATTTGGTTTCTATTGCGGCCCATCCTAGTCTTCCTTTCGATTTTGCGTAGAAACCGAATTTCCAGTGTTTGCACTTTGCTTTGGGCGCCTTGAGTCATCACCCAACTTTCATGGCCATAGAGTAGCGTTGTATACCGATAGCTTGACCTTCTTTGATATGGTACGACTATTCAAAACGCCGAACTTAATGGCATTAAATAAACGACCAGCTGCCGTGCATATACTCTTTAGCTGAACGTCCATTTTGCTATCCCGGTTTATAAAGCTTCCGAGGTATTGACCCCCGAGAAGAATGTTGTGTTTGCTCCGGCCGTCCAGAGATCAATTGTTTTTGTCGTTGTTATACTAATTCTCATGCTAATTCTTTCCAGCTCCTCTTTCCACACATTTGGATTGAACTGTAAGTTCTTAGCAGATGATGCAAATACGGCTACATTATCGGCAAAGGCGAGCTCTATTATGAATACTGGTTGCAATCTGTAGTGTCCCTAACCCGTTCTCGACAATTTTCGATGACTTTGTCCGTTAGCGCTATGAACAGCAAGGGGCTCAATGAGCAGCTTTACCTTAAACCCTGACTTGTTGTAAATGAGTCAGATTCTTCATTGGCTGTCCTTACATAATTCTTGCAGTAGCTGTACAAGCTTTTACTTGCTGCCACATCCCTTTCAGGGATTCTGTGCTTCCGTAACAGTTGCTAGATCGCATGGCTTAGCACTCGATCAAACACCTTCTCTAAATCAATAAACTCCAGATGTTCCTTCCAATCGTATTCTACGACTTTCTCTCCTACCTGTCGATTTACAAAAATAAGGTCATGGGTGCTTTTCCCCTCTCTAAAACCACCTCTAAGATCCTGGAGTACAGTGTGGCAGCCACACTTAAAAGGGAGATACATCTATAGTTGCCACAGTCTCCATTGTCTACCTATTATACATTGGTACTATTATTGACTGTCCACAATTCTTAGGAATCCTTTTTGTTCTGTAGATCAACTGAAAGACCTTGAGTAGAGCCTGCAGATCTGTCGGATCCATGTACGTCAACATTTCAGGGGTCAGTCCATCGTCGCCAGGAGATTTGTTCATCTTCATCCTTCCAATAGCCTCTACTACGTCCTGCTTAGTAATGTCTTCCCCTTCCCCCTCGTTGGTTTCCTGCCTTTCCGCATCTCTTTCTTCCTCGCCTTCATCATTTCCTTCCAACAACTCCTAAAAGCGCTCTTTCCACCTTTCTTTAATTTGTTCTCAATCTATCAACACCTGTCCTTCTTTACTTCGAATCATTTTCAGAGGGCACTCTTTGTCTTTTCTCATATTTTTCACTACTTTAAAAAACAGCTTCTGGTTGTCACTGTTAAGACTCATACATAAACTGGCCAAACTCGTCCCAAGCTACAGCTTTAGCTTCCGCTACCTTAATTTTGCTCTGTACAGCTCCAGCTTTGTTTCAGACCTGTCTGATATGTATGACTTCCAGGCTTCCTTTTTCTGCCTAACGTTTCTGTCAACCAACGAGTTCTCTCTTTCCTCCTTCTTTACTCTTTCTACAAACTTTTGAAAACACTCCAAATTTGCTCCAAATTGCCCTGTGCGTTGTCTTTCCTTCTATTTTTGTTATTAAACTTTTCCTCTACAACTGTCTGGTATTCCTCCCTCATACTCCTCTTCTTTAATTTGTGGTTCTTTATTCTAGTCTTCACGCTTCTTTATCTCTTTGTCGTCTTGTTCTCTAATCCTTGTTTTTAATAGGTAGTGGCTGGTTTGTGTGCCTCTCAGAATTCTGGTATCCTGGACTCTTGCACAACACTCTTGCTAACTATCACGTAATCTATAATAGAATTTTCCCCTCTAATAGGTTGCTCTCTAGTAATTTGGTAAATTCTCTTGGGAGGGAAAAGGTGTTGGTAATCACCAGCTGATGGCCGCACAAAACACTAGCAATCTCTCTACATTATCATTTTTCTCTTGCTCGCCGTAGCCTCCGATGATTGTACAAGCAGGGTCCGAAACGTTCACCACTCACCGGTTCATGTCCTACATGATGATGATGATAATGATGATGGTGGAAACTTTTTAACCTCAAAAAGTCATAATAGAGTGAAGGAGGTCTATTTGAATGAACGAATAAGTAGACACGTCTCAGTTTCTTTATGGATTCTTCAATCAAAATCTGAGACCCGATTGTTCTAGCCTTTTCTTGTAGGAATCACTAAAGATACCTTTAACTAACTGCTTGTGTAACAAGTACAGCAATTTCACATTATAAAGAGTTTGATTGTGATGTTGTTGTAAAACTGATGAGTCGCTGGGAGTTTGGAAGTATTTCCCTAAGTTGCCCCAATTTTCTTTTTGTCTAATTCTACTAGTTTGAATTCTTAATACCTAATCTGTAGGATGTTGGCAATTTTCTTAATTTCCCTTCTACATTGCAGTGCATTTTGGTTAATTGTGCCATTGCAAAAGGGTGTTAGTACTGAAACTACAAAACGGGTGATTGCTCACTATTGTCTAACTTTTTAAGACAAATTCACTTGGTTAATTTAAAAATTTCGTAACCTTTAGTTTTCCAAATTATGAAGAATTATAGTGAATTTGCTTTTTCTTGTCTTTTTTGCAGCTGCGTTAATAACGAAAACGCCCATTTAATAAATTATTATCATCGAAATCGGGTACCCTGGGCATATTAAAGAAGTAACAACCTTCACATATTTATTTTATTTTTCGTTAACAACTTTTTCAAATTTGATTAAATTTCTACGCATGACACTACTAAGTTCTTAATATTTCAATACGCATTTGTAATTGGTTGTCTCTAAAAATAAGTCTGAACCCATGTCATTTCCATAATTTACAGAAAGACGGTTTTGCGTTACTTACATAATTTGTGAGGCCGGTAAGCGTAATTCCATTAACTTCTAAGAGTAAGTCTCCTACGTTTAGAACTCCACACGTAGCCGCTGGCTGGTGTGGAAACAGTCTTTTAATCCTTATTAGGCCTGGCCATGAGCCACCACTGTCTGCTCCTCCTGTAACGCTCAATCCCAATCCTCTCGAACCTTTAATGAGCGATACTACAAACGTGCTTTCTGAAAAAAAATGAAAATCGTGTTAACTTTAATTATAATTATAATAATCAGTTTTACTCTTAAATGTATAAAACGTGTTGAGTGACAAGCAGGATTAAATTTGTTGTCGCGTATATTTCATAAAATCCCTTTCTGAAATTATGTCTTAATTATAACCATTTTGATGATGTTCATATGAAAGACATTATCAAAGAAAATTCGCGCTAAATTACATACACATAAGCTTAGGGTTTCGCTGCTATAATAATGTCTTTCATGGGGGGGAAAGCTTGAAAACTAAAAGTTGTTTGGCATTATTATTTTATATTGTAAACGGAAAATAAAATAACGGTACCAGGACTTACTAATTTTTTTCAAACCCACTGACATGGTTAATTATGATTAATTTTGTTTATTATTTTTAGTTTACTTTAGATACTAATTTTGTGGCTTTGAATAAATTCATTAATTTTCTTATTATATGTATATGCAAAATATCTCGGATCCTCATTCATATTTTGACGTTTAATCGATCAAGAACTAATCTTTAATTTTGAACTAAAGCAATAGATTGTAGGGGGTGGTGGATTTATTAATGATGATATCCCGACTAACTGACAAGGTCGAATGTAGGGGTATCTCATTATTTTTTAAAATGGGATACTAAATTAGCTAAAAAATTGCTTCGTCATTTTCAAAACATCGCCCTCGGAAAATTTTCGTTTTTTTTTTGTTGCGTGTTGGTTAAAAATGAGATCAACAATTTTTTTCTGTTATTTTCTTTAAAAGTATATCAAGAAATTTTGCAAAATATCTAACAAAAATGTTTACTTTAACAGAATGTAACCCAGATGAAATAAGAGTTTCATTTGTTAAGCAAAATCTTAGCTTAGAAACGTTAGCTGTTCAAGACTTCAAGATGATGAATTTAGAGATGAAATCCTGTATTCTGAGAGTTCTGCATACCGAACGGTCGCAAGTAAACACATTTATCAGAAATGTAACAATAGCAGTCTCTTAGAATTACTAGGTTCATTTCTAAACGTTGGAAACATCCTTCAGAATGCTTACATCTATTGATATTCCATTAAATGTGAGAAAGCTGAAGTTAATTCCCGTGAATTATCTCAAAATAGCTACTTACCATGGATTCTGCTAAATTAAATCTACTTCTCGTCTTATATAAAGTAAATTCTTTAAAATAACTTGAAAACTATATAATGTCCATTTTTCTGAAACTTATTATTAATAGAATTCAAACATCCATCAAGGTTTAAAGCAAAGTAACTTTGTTTCACATACAATATTAAAAAAGGTTGCAAGTGCGCATTTGCTTGCTATCCTTTTCACATTTTAATTTTGTATACATTGTCAAAAGTTTGTTTTTAATCCATTTACATGAATGATTATTAAATATAATACCGAGGGATTCCTTTTTGTGAAAGCTAAATTAATGCAATAAACTCAACTTCGGCTATGAAATGTTTGCTAGTGCATTATTACTCACGGTAAATTATATTCAACGTGCATTTACTTGTTCTATATTTATTAGTTGGTATTTACCTCTAGCAACTCGAAGGGACTATTAACATGCATGTATTTAGTATATGTATGTAACTCGATAATTAACGTAATACTATGAATTGTATGTGTTTACAAGTACAGCATATTTTGTTCTGTTAATGTTATGTTATGGATCCAGATGAATGCAATAATGAAATTTAACATAGAAGCAAACAAATGCATATTGTTAAATTGAAAACAGATGCTTTGATATTTAGAGAGTATTGAATTTTATTGTATTCTTTATTTCATTAAAAGCATTTAATTAGGGTCGATATTCCTATCCTTGATTAACTTTAATCAGAGGTTAATTACCACAGATAACTGTGACAACAATTATATCTATAGAGATAAACCGCTAATTAATGTTAATCAACTATAAAACTATCGGCCCTTAATGTATTAAAAAGCCTATTCAAATTATCTAAGGAAACGGCGTTCCACATAGACATTTATGAGGTTCATTATTCTTTTATGAGTTCTTAATAACAAAAAGGAGATATCCAAGTTTGTTTCAGAATTATTTAATTTTGTTTTAGAGAAGGTTGGCTATTTAGAAATTTAACCAAAGATCACTAAAAAACATTTCTGACTGGATATTTCTAATAACATATAGACAGAAGGTAAATTGGTGGAGCGTTGTTACAGTTTTAACTGGAAAATGGCATAGTTGAACAATAAAGCCGACAAAATGTTTCACATAAGTATATGTATCTACGACTGCCGCCGTCTTCCTTCTCTCGACTACAATCTCCATTGGTCTCTGTCGACCCATTCTCCATCCGCAAGTCCTTTTCTTTCTATTGCTTCGTCTCCCTCGTCTCTTCAGAACTTTCTTGGCCTTCTTCTTTTGTGTTTACCTATAGGGCTCCACTCTCTTACTTTTGCTATCCATCGGTTAGGATCTGTTCTTCTAACGTGTCCATACCATGTTAGTCGCTTTTTTTCGATGAAATTCAAGGTGTCCTTTTCTACATCCATGCGTCTTTCGATCTCTTCGTTTGTTATGCTATCCAAACGTGAATTTCTACAGTATCTCCTCCAGCAGCCCATTTCCGTTGCATTAATTTTACTTTTGTTTCCTTTGTTTATGATCCGTATGTTAGAATGCTACGTACCGTTCTTGACCTGGTTGGAAACCAGATAGATTACATATTAATCAATCATGGCTTCAGAAACTGTATGCTAACGGCTAAAACTGTTAGATTGTTCGATGTAATAGTTTTCGAAGTAATATGAGATTAGATGTAAGTAGCTGGCTTTGTATGATGTATTAAAAAACAAAGTTTTTATTAGAGCTGTTGAACTTAATTGTGTGTCTTTATTTTATATAAATAATAAAAATAAACTATTAAATATTAAAAGGTTATGGGCCCAGAAATATAAAAATAAAAGCAGTTAAATATATATGAAAGAAAATATGAAAATACTATGAATTACAAGTTGCACTAAAAAGGTTTTTAGAGAAAACTAAAATGGCGTCATCGAATGAATTAAATGTATTGCCACAATTAAAAGATGGAACAAATTTTACGAATTAGAAATTTAGAGTAAAACTATTACTGGAAGAAAAAAGTGTAGAAGCAGTATTAGAATCCGAAGTTACGTAAGCAAATAAAAAGTCAGATATAAAAGCTAGGGCCATCATTGTGCAATGCCTGTCCGATAAATATTTAGAATATGTTAAAAAAGCAAAGACTGCGAAAGAAATGATAAAATGTCTAGAAAATGTATTCGAAAGAAAAAGTACATTCAACAAATTGTATTTACGAAGATAGTTATTAACATTAAAGTGTAAAAATAACGATAAAATGCAAGACCATTTTTTAAAATTTGATATATATATATATATATATAAAATATTGAATCAACTGGTGGAATAATGGAAGAGACTGACAAATTATGTCACCTTCTACTTACGATACCAGAATGTTATGAAAACGTTGTAACAACCACTGAAACAATGAGTGCAGAGAAAGACATCACTCTGGATTTTGTAAAGTCATGTCTCCTTGATGCTGAGATTAAACAAAAAGATAAAGAAAATAAGACAATAGAAGAAACAGCATTCAGTGCACCAAAGCATATAGAATGCTACAATGTCATAAAAGGGGACATAAAGCATCAGAATGCCGCACCAAAAAACATAACTCTTATGGAAGAGGACGAGGGTAATATCGAAATACACAAGAAACACACATAACCCAAGGTGAAAAATTCAACTTTTTAGCAGTGAATGAAGAACAGATCTGTAATAATGTCGAAATAAAAGAGAATTATATAAAATTTATAGTAGATTCAGGTGCAACAGAAAATTTAATAAAAGAAGAAATGGAAAGATTTATGCATACAGTGACAGAATTAGAAAACAAAATAAAAATCAAAATTGCTAATGGACAAATCCTACAAGCAAATAAAAAAGGTAGACTTACAATATATAGTGGAGGTAGAAAAATAAATATAGAAGCATTAATAGTTCCTGAAGTATATCATAATATATTATCAGTGAAGAAATTAATTAAAGGAAATTATACAATAATATTTGATAAGCATAGTGCAAGAATTATAAAAGGTAATCAAACATGGGAGTGTAAGCAAAGGAATGGATTATTTACATTTCAAGGAAATATATCATTTGAAGAAGCACATTCAAATATTTGTAATAATAGTGATATATGGCACCAACGTTTAGGACATCTAAACAGAAAGGGATTGCAAATAATGAAGCTGCCAGCATCCAAAGAGGTATATGGACCTTGCATGAAAAGTAAATTAACTAGACTACCATTCACATCACAGATAAAACCAAGAAATCGTATGATAGATGAATTAATATACACTGACATAGCAGGACCTATCACACCTATTTCAAAAGAAGGTTATAAATACTTCCAGACCATCACAGATGACTATTCGCATTTTGTGAAAGTATACTTGTTAAAACAGAAGTCGGAAGCAGCAGAAAATTTGAAGAATTATATCAGAGAGATAAACACTCAGAAGAAGGTAAAAGTAAGAAGAATAAGATGTGATAATGGAGGTGAAGTTTCATCGAATGATTTCAAACAATATTGCCATAAGAAAGGTATAAGTATTGAATACACACGACCATACTCTCCACAACAGAACGGTGTATCAGAAAGGTTAAACCGTACACTGTACAATAAAGCTAGAACAATGATGATAGAAACAGAACTGCCAAAACATTTATGGTGCGAAGCAATAATGCGTGCAGCATATCAGTTAAACCGTTGCCCATCATCAGCTATTAATAATAAAATTCCAGCTAATTTATTTATAGGAAAATTAGAATTAAATAAATTAAGAGTATTTGGAGCAAAAGCTTGGATAGTAACGCTGCCAAGAAATTCCAAATTAGATAAAAGAGCACAAGAAACTAGAATGGTTGGATATGGAAAGAATGGATATAGAGTATGGAATCCAGTAACTGATTGAATTATGATATCAAGAGATGTAATATTTGATGAATCGCAAATAAAATATAATGTAAACAAGATAGAAGAAAATGTATATTATAGAGAAGAAAAGGTAGAAGAAGAAATTATAAGAGAAGAAAGTGTAAGTGAAGAGAAAAAAGAAACCATAAAAGAAGAAAGTGAAGAGGGAGAAGATAAACGAAATGGTGAAGCAACTACAAAAAGTAAGAGAAGAATTAGAAAACCACAATATTTAGATGAGTATGAACTATATACAGCATTTTGTTTAGTAGCAGAAGAAGAAGATCCTGAAACTTACGGAGAAGCTTTAAGTAAAGATGAAGAATGGCAAAAAGCAATTGAAAGTGAATTAAAAGCTCATATGAAAATGAACACCTGGACAGTAACTAATCTCCCAGAAGGAAAGAAAGCAGTAGATGCAAAGTGGATTTTTAAGACAAAGGAAGACGGAACTAAAAAAACTCTTATAGTTGCTAGAGATTTCCAAGAAAATAATAATTTCAGTAATGTTTACTCACCAGTAGCCAGATTAACAACCATAAAATTTTTACTTGCGAAAGCAGTACAGAATGGATGGAGTATAAAACAATTAGATATACCAACTGCATTTCTAAATAGTAAACTTGATAGTGAAGTATATCTGAAAATACCACAATGTTTAAAAGAAGAAAAAGGTAAAGTACTAAAGATGAATAGAGGGTTGTATGGATTAAAAACAAGTCCAAAGTGTTGAAACGAGACTTTCAACCAGTGTGCAGGTGAAAATGGATTAAAAAGATCAAAGAATGATTTTTGTTTATACATCGGAAAACAAGTATGGTTAGTAATATTTGTAGACGATATATTGATAACAGGAGAAGAAAATGGGATCAACAAATTAATAAATAATCTGAAAAAGAAATTCAAAGCTAAAGACTTAGCAGAAGTGAATAACTTTCTTGGAATGGAAATAGAAAGAAAAGAAGATAATTTGAAAATAACGCAGAAAAAGCACATAGAGAAGATGTTAGAAAAATTTAATATGAAAGAATGTAAAGGAGCAAAATCACCAATGATTAAAGGTTTCCAAATAGATATGAAAGAAGAAGATATTGAAGTACCGTACAGAGAATTAATTGGAAGTTGAATGTTTGTGAGTACTGTATCAAGACCAGACATAATATATGCCACAAGTTATTTAAGCCAATTCTTGGACAAACCAAAGAAGAGTGCATGGATAGAAGCAAAAAGAGTACTAAGATATTTAAAAGAAACGATAAATTTAGAACAAGTGAGAAGAAAGAATTGGAAACCTTCTCAGATGCAGATTGGGCAAATAACAAAGAAGATAGGAGGAGTATCAGCGGTTGTATAACTTTTTATCGTGGAAACGCAATATCATGGTTTTCAAGAAAACAAGCATGTGTATCGTTGTCTACAGTAGAAGCGGAGTATATTGCAGCAGCTATGAGTGTATGTGATTTAATAAATATACAAGGACTATGCAATGATTTTGATGAAAAAGTGAAAAGTGTTTTGTATATAGACAATAGAGGTGCAATAGATATGACTCGATCTTTTGAAAACAGTAAGAGAACAAAACATATAGACACTCGATATCATTTCATTAAAGACATAGTGACAAACGGAAAAGTGTTTGTAAAATATGTTGAATCAAAAAATAATTTAGCAGATATGCTTACAAAAAGTTTAACCATTGAACACTTTACTCGAATGAGAAAACTGATAAATATTTTGTAATAGCGATTTCTAATGTAATGTTAATAATGTACAAATCGAGGAGGAGTGTTAGATTGTTCGATGTAATAGTTTTCGAAGTAATATGAGATTAGATGTAAGTAGGTGGCTTTGTATGATGTATTAAAAAACAAAGTTTTTATTAGAGCTGTTGAACTTAATTGTGTGCCTTTATTTTATATAAATAATAAAAATAAACTATTAAATATTAAAAAAAACATATCCAAGAGCCGATGTCCATTCTGACCATAACCCGCTTGTCTGTTCAGTTCGTATTAAACAAGGGAAATTTTCAAAAAGTCAAAGCATCATCACCAAAGATATGATCTACATTACCTGAAAAATGCAGACACGAGAATTCAAATACAGGAAACCCTTTGTTCAAAAATGACAAAAAACCAGTTTCAAAAAATTGAAGTAGAAAAATTGTGAAAAAAAATAAAGAGAGTAACATCTAAAGCAAAAGGGCAACATTTAAGAACAGAATGGAAACAACAGGTTAAGTAACAGTGGATGACACAAAGAATTTTAGACCTGATGGAAGTACGTAAACTAGTAAAGCACAAAGACCCTGAAAATTATAGCGAAATACAACGTAAAATTAGGAAGAAAATAAGGCAAGCAAAAGAACAATATATAACGAGCAAGTGCAAGGAAATAGAAGACCTTAACAGCAGACATGACACGTTTAACGTACACATATTTTGTACTGCTTATGATCATGTTTGTACTTGCTGCTAAATTACATACTCTTTGGCC
>VTPC01007984.1:0-69178 GCA_011009095.1 Ignelater luminosus
GAATGGACGTGTACATGTATTTTGTGTTATTTAGTTAGGAATTTTTAACGATAAAGAAAAATGAGACAAATCAACTCCTTTATTTTACTTTTTCTAGGGCAACTGCTTCAGGTGATTATGAATTTATAAAATTTCTAAATGTTCGAATGTAGAATGGGCGCATTTTATTATTGACATGACATATGACATTTATATACAAAACACAATGATTGCAATCAATTTCTTCTTTCCTGAAGTAAACAAGCACATTTTCAATAGTGAAGTTAAGTTTGTATTTGTTAAACAAAGGAAACCAGCGTCGCGTCGTTGGCGTGTTATAGACTAAGCTGGATAAGTACATAGCCTAAGCTAACCTTGTAGAGTGTAGGTATACCTGAAAAAAGCATCGTGTTGAATCTTTATTATGTTTGCTGTCTTTTATTAACCCATTCTGATTGTTCCTTTAAAGAATTGTTTTAATATTCCTAATTACCCTATTTTATCTCCTTAATATTAATTTGCCTAATCTCAAAAAATGACTTCACTTAAAATAGTATTTTCCTATCCCGTGTATAGCGTTTTGTTTATCAGGTCTTCGAATCTACCACATAATACTCTACCACAACTATTCTGTGGAATACTAACACTACATACTCAATTCTATATAGCAGAAGTTCCTTTTCAGTCCGAAAGGGTTTCTCACGTGCATAGCTATTTTAATACCTGTTTTAAGACAGTTGCATAAAAGACCTATTTACATCTAATGTTAGATTTCAAACATTTTCTTTAACTGTTTTCTGATTCTACTGATGTAGAAAAAAGATGTACAATTGATTGTTTTGGTCATTTTGATAGATAAAAATCAGACGTTTATCTATGTTTTGTTAAGTAGCCAGTTCTATCAAGTCTCTGATTCGTAATAAGATATTTGCTGTTATAAACATGTTATAAGATAGCCATATTAAATAAAGGTTTACAGAAACAGTAGAATACCTCGAGACACTCTTCTGAAGATGAAAATTACCAGAGACATCAGAATTTAAGCAAAAAACTCCTACCCACGGCAAATACTGATAAAATAAGGAGCTAAGGCGGAAGCCTTTTACATACATTGATGTAACCAACTTGCTAACAAAGCAAAGAATGCAAAAGAATTAAGGAACCCTTCTTACTGCTCCTGTGAACATTCTCAAACAGAACAAAACAATAAAAAAACGCCTTTGAAATACATTGCATATTAGGAGTCAAAGTTAAAATAAAACCACTAAAACGACCCAAACTGATACCACATTGTAAGAATTTTCAAGTGTACGGGCATCCCAAAAGCACTGCAATACAACAGGGCAAAAAGTAAATGGTGCAGGCATACACCATACCAAACATTGCCCAAACCCGCAAAATGAAGAGCCAAATGTGCTGATTATCATGAAACACACCTGACTAATTACAGAGGATGGATTGTAGCACAAGCAACATTTGCACAAATAGTTAGGTCGACTGATAACAGTACTAATACTGTTACGGAGATGGTAACATCACCATAAAAAAACACTTTGCTAAATAAGTTACTGCAAACTCTAATAGAAAAATTAGGCAAGCAGGAGAATAAACCTGATTAATTATTATCAGAAGGAATACAAATGAAAATGGCACATAAAAACATAAGAATACAGCTACTTGGAAAGCTAATAGGCTCAAACGACAACAAGATAACTCCTTCCTAGAAATATAAAAATCAACACAAATATCTTGTCGCTGAAACGCATTTTACAAGAGAATCCTACATTAGACTTAGAGAATATAAATGTTACCACATTATCTAGCCAACAAACACTACAAGAGGAGGTAGTACAGTAATAATAAAATTAGTGAAAATATTAGTCATTGTGAAGAAATGAAAATTGCAACAGAAGAAAACCAAGTAATTAATGTAGTAATCAACAATGGAAGGCAAAAACGGTTAATGCTGCAATTTATTGCCCTCCTAGACATAATCAGAAAAAAGAAGATTATCTTAACTTGTTAAATAGTTTAAATGAAAGTTTGGAAGAGCTTTCAATGCAAAAAATACAAGCTGTGGATGAAGATTAAGAGTTTTAGAAAACAAAAAGAATATTTTTATACTTCTTTGAAAAGTTGGAGATAATTACGACCTGGACTCAGATCGCTCATCTGTTATCTAGTGTTGTGTTGTGTTGAGTAAAGAAATAATTGAAAATGAGCATAACCCAACACTAATCAACAAGCTAACTGGTTGGACAGGGTTTTGAAAAGCACTTAGCGATATTATACAACTAAATGTCTTGTTGAAGACTATAAAACAACTAGATCAAGAATTGTGGTGGATGCAATACACTTTGACAATTGCAAGAAAAACAAACAGAAAAAATTATTTCCAAGAAATAAAAGAAAAAACGAAAATCGAGGAGGAAGTGATGACTAAAATAAAGAAACTATCGGTACGTATTTGGGAGAATTGAAGGCTGCCAGTGAAACGAAGTACTCACTTTGGAAGTCAACCAAAAGATTTAAAAAACCACAATCGCATTACCCTTTACTAAGAACCAATGATGGCGGATGGGCAAGGAATAACCAGCAATAGGCAGATATATCTGTAGAATATCTGGTGTGTGTCGTCAACAAATAATGCCATCGAAGATGGCTGCTATTTAGAAAACTTAATTTCTCTATAGCTGGTGAAGTGGATTGTTTGGTGGATTGCATACCTAATGGTTCGCACTGTTGGTGTTGTTTGCTGCCGGTACCGAAGGCCGTAGATGGTGGTGGTGGTGGTGGACAGATTTTCTTTGGTGGTGGTGGTCATCTCTTCAATTGTGGTGCATGCCTCTTGGATATTGGATGACGCCTACTCGATGATGTTGATGTTGATGCCCCGTACCAAAGTGGAAGCAGGATTAATTGCTGGTGGATTTGGAATGGATGGTGTAAAAAACGGTTTCTTTCAGAATCACAACCCCGCAGTTCGCGCCGCGGAAGTGGAAAGAAGAGAGATGGGATGAGGGAGGATTGGCGGATGATAGTGGTGTGGAACGTAGTGACGGACTGGTAGCGAATTTCGGGGACGGGTGCCCTGGGGAGCCTCAAGCTCGGAGACTTGGGTGGGAAAGGTGAGTGAGGTAGCTACCCGGGGCTGAGATGGTTGGTGGTGGAGTCCAGGCCTACGCCCCCCAACGCAGGTTCCGGTTGAAGTGGAGCGGCCGTTGACCCATCTACCGCGCCGTGGATGTGGATTGTTGGTGGTTGCGGTACTCAAGCACCCCAATTCTTGAGTCGGTCGATATGGTATGGTGCAGTAGTACAGCCTTGAGTTGCCTCGTTGAAGGGGGATGTGGTCCAGACCTGTGCCCTCCATCGCAGATCCAGGGGTTGGTACAGTGCGGTAGCCTCTCAACTACCGCATTGTTGGTCGTCGCCGTACTTTTCTGCGCCGGTGCGCCACTCGCGTTCTCGAAGACCTGGTCGACTGCTTCGCTTTGCTGCCGGGGTCGGATTGAGAGAATATCTGGAGCAAACGTTTCCACTAAATGAAGGCCAAGAAGAAACAGGAACAACAGATTATGGTACATAGAAGAACAAACTGTAATAGGACCAGTAATTGTCAAAGAAGTTGAGGCCAAACTCAAACGAAAAAAGCACCTGGTTATAATTTAATAACCGGGGAAATCCTTAAAAAGTTACCAAAAAAAGCAGTCACCAAATTAACTAATCTCATAAATGTAACATTTTGACTCAGACATGTTTTGAACATATGAAAAGCTGTTGAGAATAATAATAAACCAAAACCATGTAAACTGTCTAATGAAGTAACCCCCTATCGACCGATTTCACTACTACCAGGTATGTCAAAGTTGTTTGGGAAGTTGCTCCTAAAAAGTATCAAACCAAAGTTGAAGAAAAACACCTGCTCCCAGATCATTAATTTGGATTCATAAATCATTACTCTACCATAGATCAAGTCCATAGAATAACAAATACCACTAAAAGAGCCCACAAAGGAAAGAAAATTTGTTCAGCTGTAGTCCTTGACGTTGCCCAGATTTTCGACAAGGTCTTGTACGAAGGAGTACTAAACAAAATCAAAAAGAAATTTTCAAAGAAACATAAAATCTTGATATCATACATCTCTAGAAAAATGTTCAGACATTTTACAATCAAAAATATTATTGTTGCCACTTTCGCAGATGATACATCAAGATTGTCAGTGGGCAACAACAATCAGGAAGTAGATTTTTAAATATTGACGGTTCAAAAAAAGTCATGTGGCTTGCAACCCTACATGAAGAAAGACTTCAGCACCAAATCAACACCGAGGTTCTGAAGATTCTTAGCAATACTAACATTGGGAGAATGTCGAGTTAGTGCAGTGATCTGCAAATGAATGAAAAAAGCAGGGTATAACTATAGAGTATTAGTTTTTAACTTGTAAAACAGAATGCCTACGGTGTAAAAAACTAAGAAGGACTAATGAGGACTTTTTAGATAAGTACTAGTAGTAAGTCTTAAGAATAAAAGGAAAAACTGTAATTATTCGAAAACAAATAGTAGCAGCAGAAATCAGAAATACAAAAAGCAAACACTTTAGGCAATTCCTTGCAAGCATTGTCTCAAAACCACATAAACTTAATCTTGGTGTCACCAAACCCAGTTAATGTGATGTATTTTTATTCGCAAGTCTAGAACAGTTCAAATTTCCAAAAAACAAATGTCCTGGGTTTATGCCATCTTCATGCTTTTTCATTCTGAAGATTCTTCTTATTTTTTTTTAAAGTAAGATCTACATCTTGTAAAATTTCTTGTACCTCGGCCACTTTGAGTCTTGAAATACACTTAGATTTGTTACGATAAAAACCTGCATTACGGCTGTAAGTAATTCCAAATATAGACAGGACGAATACCATTTGCAAAATATTTAAAGCTCGAGTAGTGCTGTCAAAATTTGGAAAATTCCTAACACATAAAATTTTTTCCATGATTAATACACTAGACTTCAAAGAAAAATGAAAGACCTGCAGCACCATTAAATATTGGTGAGTCTTCAAGCCATTAGATGCACAGAGAGATGGATCTATCTACCTGCATTACTCTGAGAATGTTTTTTCTTAAGTCTGCAACATACAAAGTAAGCCATAGCTAGAAACAATACCAAGTTAAACTAAAACAATAGCAAGTTTATTCATTAAACACCTAAAACGTGGTAAATATGAGATATATTATGGTGACATACTCCCATAAAATTTACCACAATGCGGCAAAAAGCGCGATGTCTGTCTCTGGACTCTCATTGACGCAGAACATAAAGAATCTACATTTGATCTAACTTCTAACAAATAGTAAAATTGATATAATAGGCTTTAGGATGATTTTGCACCTTTTGAAGAACCCTCGTATATTACCGTCAACTGAACAGCTTCAAGATTATTAGAAGTTTTTGAAATTAATTAATGTGATCTAATACAAGATCCCGATAAGATCTCAAATGATAATTATTATTCGGAGAACTCCAGTAATCGTCCAAATTATTATTCTGGGTGTTATATTTACAAAAGAGAATCAAACATTCTCACTCTAAGAGTAAATTGTGAGACTAAGGTCTTTGACAAATTTTAACTATATTAACACAACCAAATTAAATATTATTTACCTTCTTCTTCGGCCCTCCTTTTGAAGTTTGAAGTTGAAGTCTATTAAGTGAAGTGCCTTGATTGCTATTGTTTTTGATATTCTAATGGGTAGAGTCTTCTTTGACAAATGTGTCCGCCCTCTAACTCAATAACAAACAAACATAAAATTGATATCATAACTCCATAACTTCGTGGTTATTAATTGATATTTAATTAATTTTCTGTTGCAATCTTTGTATTACTTGCATGTTATTACATACAGGTTATTAGTTTAATAATTAATTATAATTTAAAAGGCTTTTACTCATCATACATTACTATATAAAATTTTTTTATACTATCTGTAAGTGTAATTTATAAGTTGCTTCTTGCCAACAGAGTTAACAAACTGAATATTAGAGCACACTGTTCACACAGGTTACAATTAATCGTTCACTGTAAAGTGTAAAGAGTTCGTACTAAGCCAAATTGAATTTTATTTATTTTCAAGACGTTTACGCCTAAGACTAAACGACTACGAGTTTAGAAATTAGGTCTTCACACAAGAGTTTTATTACTCTTTGGCTCATCCTAAAGATAGAGATTTCTGTTTTGTTGGTTTTTGTTTAGTTGCTCCGGTTTTGTGCTTTAACGAATTTTAGCATCATTATCATTATTAGTATCATATCTTTTAACAATTACCTTCATAACCAGTTCTTTATAAAAGCCTTACTATACTACTAAATACATTTCTTTATTGCACATAAGTATTTACACTTGCATATTTTTGATTTACATTTATCCGTTGTTTGTTTTACTGATTATTTGATTATAGTTTGCTTTGTCGTTGTTTACATTCATTTATTTATATTATTTACCGCTATTTACAATATAGTATATGCTTGCTTTAGATCTGCTTATCTGTTTTGTTTATATTTATTTACATATTCTTGTATTTGCGAGCGATTTAGTATATTCTCTCCTAACAAGTTTGGCACGCTTCACAGACCATAGCTTACTACCATAGGCAAGCTATCGTCCGTGGTAGAAGAAACAGCAAGCTAATAGGAACCTGCGCCCTCTTTAAATATTCCTGGTTATCTTATTGAATTTATGATCTAAGTATTGAGTTAACCTGAATTACGCTAACCGCTTTTCCTAGTAAGCCTACACCTACCTTGCTGAAAAGGTTCTTTAAGGAAAATTAATATTTAATTGTATTAAATTCTATATTCTTTTGGGAAAGAATACTAGAATCCAAGTTCTGACATTATCAAATATCATAGAATTGTAGTTTACTCAAAAACCACGCATCTCACGAAAAATGTGCCTTGAGACATTTCTGTTTTAAATTGGCTGAATACTTTTCGTTATTTTCTTCTTTGCTCTTTTAAAAAAGAAATGTAAAAGATCATGGAAATCAATAAATATTATAATCACGATACCGAATATCTATTTACAGCCATCTCAAAATCAATCATCGTGACAGCTCTGTCTTCGTCTTCTACACCTAACATTGTATACTATAAATCTCAATTTTTTCTGTTCTTATTGGAAGCTTTTCATCTCTGATTTTATTGGCAAGCTTTGTTTTTTCTAGTATACTCTTCCGACTTTCCTGAATAAGGTCTTTATAAAATTAAGCAAAACACCGGATTTTTCACTACGATACGGCCCCATATCGATAACGCTATTGCTTATTCAAATTTGATTACTCAACAAAATAGTAATAATAAACAAGGAAATAAATTATTTTTTAACATTTAACTACCTTAACATCTCTATCATCTATAAGTTACTGTTAGTACGTAATTGACTGAAAATTGGAAATACAGATCAAGTTGTTCTTTGCTAATTAATTCTCTAACGAGTTTATTAAAGTTATCTTTATATTTTTTTGCAATCGTTACAATTAATGCAATATCTCATCAAGTCAATTGTCAAAAAGTTTTAAAATCATGTTCTTAGGTTATAAGAAGTTTAAACTTAATTATCTTACAATCTATCTGCACGACTCCTTCTTTTAAACAATTTTTTGAGATTAAACTTTTAACTTTTCTAAATGCTTTATATTATTTTCTCTAATTATTTTCTGTAAAGTGAGATGATAAAAAACCTTTATCAAATTTAAAAATCTTATAAAAGTTGTTGAACGAAAGCAAAATGTAGTTACTCCCACATTCATTAATCATAATCATGTTTAATATATTCGTTTACTCAGACAAAATCTAGCTATTATATTAATAATTACTAATACGACTAATAACACCTCTTAGCAAATATTTAATTGCCTTTCCTAAGCACAGATATTATAATTATGTATCCAATTCAATTCGTTTGTCATCATTTAGTAAAAAGAACTTTGATTTGTTTTATTTATGATTTTATGCAAGAAATCCTTATTGCATAATAAATATGTAATGGGCGAGTAGCAAATACAGTGAGGATTAACATTAGCCTTGTTTAACATGGGCTTAAGTGCATCGGTTTCGGCAAAGGGAATTCATTAGAGTAGGAAGTAAAAGGACTTTTGGTAGCAGGTGTAGTATGACTGGTGACAGATGGAGTCTCTCTAGAGCTGTCCTAACTAATAGTTTATCTCAGATAACTTAGAGCGCGGTCAGTAACTTAGTTACCGTGGGATAACCTCATTAATCAGCCAGACCTTCTTGGCGTTTCCAGTTGTCTCTCGCTACTACTTACGTATTTGGAGCTTACAGGACGTTTATTAAAATGACGTGACTTACATGATAAATTCATTAAAATCTTCTCAGGTTTTATTATTAAATTTCCGAAAGGTTTAATCTAGATTAAAAAAGGGATTTTATGTGAGGTTTGTACAGAAATCACTTTAAAGTAAGTTTATCTTTAAAAGTCATAAATTTTTTATATAAAACTATAAAACTAACAAAATTAAATACCAGTGACTGAAAAACCGCATAAAAGAATCGTAAAGTTCTTCACGATAAAAGTCTACGGGTAAAAAAAGAAAAACGAAATCAATATTACATAAAGTTCGGTTGGCAAGTTAAAAGAAGGCGAATAGAACTGTTAATAAAAGTTTGAACGAAGGCCTCTACTACAGCATAAGCCTGCAATTGATTCCAGTTAATTGACGTTACGATTGTTCGCAGTGAGTTGGTAATGCAACATCGCTACACAAAGTTATTTCGCAAGGAAAATTGTCGGGCATCGATTTCAATCCTCATGATTTTAAAAGGACACGATTTTAAACAACGTCAGAAAATCCAACCCTTCAGTCGTCTTGTCTTTTTCAGTTTCGACTTTTGTAATATACGACAGATTTGATTTTTATTTTATTATTTCTTTAAATCTCTTCATAAAAGCTAATTCATGATGTAGCAAAGACAACACATATTCACGGCTAAATTTTGTGAAGAATTTTTGTTGTAACTCGTAGAAAATAATAAGATTAAAATATGCAAGAACAGTGATAACTGTTAAATTTTGTCGGTCATTTTATTTTACATTTAAACGAAGACATGTCAAATCCTCCCAACTTGTAGAGCTGTTTCAAAAGGCCTTTTATGTAGTTAAAAACCGACTCATTGATCCATAACTAGAAAAAAAAAGCTAATCACCTTTCTTGCTTTTGAGAAGTCTTACTGACAACCAAGACAATTCGCTCTGTGCAAAAACCAGACTTTTAGGTCAGTTTTTAAGCTTTAGGTTGCATTGTTGATTGTCAAGTGTGTCACGCTATTCAATAACCAGATGAGTCTGACTATACGTTTTAGACGTTTTGTAACCTTAAAATTAGCGTTTAAGTTTACGAAGTGTTTAGTGACTTCTGATAGTAAATCCGTACAAGGGAATTCATATGATCACTGATGATGACTACATATCTGAAAATGATAATCTTAACTTTAACAATTCAGGGCGAATAGAAAGTTCCTCAAATTCTTTTGAACCATTTTTTGGAAAGATGTGCACCGCCCTAAAACTTCAATCACAACGCTACAAAGAAAACAGAACTATAGGCAAGTTTTACGTAGCCGAGAAGCATTATTGACAATAACGACGAGTCCATCTTTCGCAGGCACATAATACCGTTGGTCGGAATATTGTCTCATAGACACGGATCTTTGCTGTTCTGGACACAGTTTTTGCTCTTAATAGGCTCGTTAATGCTCTAAATGTTTCACTTCCCTTTAGTAGCCTTTTGTTGATTTCTTTTCCTTCATCCCCCTACTGGTTATGGTTACTCCTAAGTATTTGAACTGACTTACATTTTCAAAATTGTACTGAGTATTTTTTGCTCTTAGTTCTATATATTTATTCTCTTCTGTTATGTTCCCATTCATTTCCATGTATTTTGCTTTTTCTTGGTTTATTTGCAACCCATACCTTTTTGCCGCGTCTTCAAGATTCTAGAACGCTTTCTCGAGTTGTTTTTTGACATTGTTAATAATGTTACGGTATCTGCGTACGCTATTCATTGTTGTTTGCGTTGGAAAATCATTCCGTTTGCTTGGATGTTTGATTCTCTTATTACTTTTACCAATACCTGGTTAAATAGGTCTGTTGACAGCGGGTATCCCTGCCTTAAACGTTTGTAAATTTGCAAGGTATTTGAGAAACTTCCCTCTACTATAATATTCTATTCCAGCAAACAAGATGCCGTCATAACGACGTCAAATATAGGTGTGATTTTACGTAAGTTACGTCCGGTATTGACGTGATAAACACGTAGTATTAACTGTAAAATGTTACGGCCACAGAACGTTATTTTTCAACGTCATTTTTACGTTTAAAAATGACCTAATCAACACGTCGCATATACGTTGGCGTGACGTTATCCTTAAAAATAAAAATACATTTAAATAAAACGACTGTATTTGCTTCATAATATATTTTATTAATAACTAAGAAAACAGTTGAGAAAAAAAGTTACAAAATAAGTTAAAGGTACATAATTATGTATATAAAATATAATAACTAAGAAACATGAGAAGTTACATAACTTCGGCTTTAATGAGGGCTTTATTATATTCAAATTGTGTTTTATAAGGGAGCCAATGCACCTCCTTTTTTCTTGGCGTTAACCACGTTGTATTCACTAATGTAACTGCACCATTTTCAAACTCGACCCGTACAAACACTGTTTTGCTGAAAGACAACATTGTAAGTAAACAAACGTTAAAAAGAACTTAGACAGTTTTTGAACCACATTAAACAGAATCGATGAGGCTAAACTTTTGAAAACGAAACAAATAAGGGTAATAACGAAGTGATGAAAAATTTTACTAGGCGTGGTTAACACTTACCTATAATTAACAATAAACACTCATTTTTTAAAGATTCTAAAAAATCGCAAATATTGTTGTAAATATACTCACTTTTGTGTACTACTAAATTTACTTTCGCTTTCTAAAACTAAATATTCTGTACACTGCAGTACATAATAAAACAGAAACCACAAAACTGCTGAATGTGTGTGTTGCGGTCAACGAGTTCAACCGAATACTTCCGAATAACGACTTATAGGTTTTTAAAGTTCCAACTGCTTTTTTTCTTTTATTATTATTATTATTATTATTATACATATTTGCAAAAAATAAAACTTACACACATCTGATTTATCTATGTAATTCAAGAGTATGCTCCACATACTTAATTATTAAAATATATAGCTACTGTATTTTACTGTATTTTTATTTACTCATTCCAAATTACGCAAAGAACAAAAACGTCTACATGACGTTACAGGTTCTATTTGTTTGTCTTTATTTAACAGGTCCACAAAATATTCTGCCAACCTATCCAGTTTCTCTGTTGTTTCCCCTAAGGTTTTACTGTTCGTTATTACTCTAGCTTTTTTATTTTTTGGTAAAAGTTTTTTATTTCCTTGCTTGCGTAATGATCTTCTATGGCTTTTAACTTTTTTTCCAGTTGCTGTCTTTTTCTTTGCCTGCATATGTGTTTTGCTTCTCTTTTTTTACTTCATAGTTTGTTTTTGTGGCCTATGTGTTCTATCTTTTTCAATCTTTGCTGCATTCCATGTCATTAACACTTTCTTACAGTCGTCATCGAACCAATCTCCTCTTTTTTTCATTTCCGTTCTTCCTATGCACAGGTTTGTTGCTTCTGTCATTGCCTTCTTTATGATTTTCCATTCTTCTTCTATAAATATGTATTTCCTTTTCTACTTGGTTTGTTACGGATTTTCTCGAAGTCTATCTATTCTATACACTTGTCGTTCCTTTCTCAATTTTGTTTTTGTCGGCAAGTCTTGTTTGAGTTTAGCTGTTATTAATAGATGGTCACTGTTGGTGTTAGGCCCTCTGTAACGTCTGCAGCCTTTCACTGATCTGTTATGCTTGCTTTCTATTAAAATGTGATCTATTTGGTTTTTTACTATTCCATCATGTAAAATCCATGTTATTTTATGAATGTCTTTGTGATCAAATTGTGTACTGATGATCTCCATTTTGTTTTCTGTTGCGAATTCAATTATTTTTATACGAACTTATATAGCTAAATACTGCAATAGCTCCATCACGACCGTGTTTAGAGAGTGAGCACTAAAAGCACTTTCCTTTCTGTCCGGTTTTCTACTTCCAAGTCACTTAAAGCAAAATGATCCAAGTTCGTCAAAATCAAATTTTAAATTATTTTGAAAACCAGTGGATGGATTTCTATCATACTTAGGCATGATGGTCTAGTAGCAACCAGAAAGTTTTAATAACCATCACGAGTGAATGAGGCAACGTAAAACCTAAAAGATTTTGTGTTCATGGACATCGTATTGTGGGATCGGATCACCATTAATTGTATTCACACTGGTGTGATTAAGTTTTGTTTGCCGTTAGCAAACCATATTTTACACTTTTATGTGTTTCCGGTGTCATTAAAACCAATTGCACACTTCGTACAGCTCTGCCGCTGCAAGTGAGACATCTCTTTGCTCTTAAACTGTAGTAGTAATGGCGATTGGGTTTTTGTGTTAGGCGCATATTTGAAATTTCCTATGATAAACATAAAAATCTCACACTTATCCAAAAATTGTTTAGACTACTTGAGAATTTTGCAAACCCGCCAAAACGTTCCACAAGGGCTAATAGAAAAGATAATTGTTATCTACATTGCAAAATTTCGACTTGCTTCAGTTGATGTCACAATTTTTGCATGAGCGTGCCCGAATATTAGTTTCAAAAGTTTGTAACTCGATCCGATCTAAATGAAATCTTCTATGTAAAATCAGCCAGTTGTCGACAAAAGGAGAGCGATTTTCTCACCCGGCACCTAAGCCGCCCCTGGTCAAGGTGTGTGCTAAAAGGCTTGCGTCAACAATCTTAATATTAAACATGGAATGTGGACCAGACCAAGCTACTGCGCGCTCAACTTGCGATTACTGCTTGACATGTACGCTATACAACATTTTTAGGTTCGTCATGCAAATTAAGAGCCAAAACTTTGCAAGAAAGCATTCCAGAGCTTACGTAGGTTTACACAATCCAAGCTTAGATATTTACAGAAGCATTCTTTCTTACAAAAAAACATAAGAAAGCTCTATTACCTTCATACGATGAAAGTTCAAATTAATCATTAAACTTATTCTGGCCTTAAAACTCTTTTACCCTTCCTGAACGATTTATCCCACTGGATCTGACTGATTCTTGCATTAGAATTTCCGACAAATGATCAATTTGTTAATTTTAAATTTAATAAGTTCATTAGTGATTCCATACCCACCCTTAGCTTTCTGCGGTTTAAAGGTTTTTTTACTGCTCTGATGATTCTAATTTTGAATCTCCGACATAGTTTCAGTATCATTAGCTAAACTTGTAATTTCGTATTTGCTTTCATTGATTTGTAGAGGTCTACATAATCTACTATTTCTTTTGTTTTGTTTAATTTCCGGACTGAAAGCGTTTCTGTCAGGATCTTTTCAGCTAGGATGTATGTCAAAATTTCTTGTTGTTGTTGCAAATTTTCCTTTGTGTTTATGGAATTTCTTCTCTTCTCTCACAATTTCCTTATTGACTTTTTACGTTGTTTATATAAAAAGTTTGTTACGTTGCTAGCTTTAGTTCATTTATTCTCTTACATTATATCTAATAGTTACCTTTTCCTCGTTTATCTTGCTTGCGAAGTTGTCAGACCAACGTAGGATACTTTTTGAGCAATTTTATATTATCTGGGATAAGCTATTTATAGACGATAGCTACCAGCAGTGTAATAATTATTAGGTGTCTATTTCCTTGGAATTTAATTGTTCCATTTGCTTCAATGCCTCATTATAATTTATTTTTGTAAGTTTTCATTAAACAGGTAATATTTTCTGAATTTGAGATATTCAGATAATCAGACTTCATGTTTAAAAAGTGATACTTTTTTTCTTTCTAAAACATCGAACGCGCTTTTGAGACCTCCGTAACTTGCCATTTCAACCTACTTATGTTCACTGCTTTAACTTGAATTTTTGATACATAATTTTCTTTTACGTTTTCAATTTGCTGGCTATGACCTACTTTTCAGCTCTTAAATAACTAACTATACTATATCAGCATTTGCCACTTTACTTTCACCTGAAATTACAGTGCAGGCTGATATGCTACCTGTATTATAATGTAAACTGAAGGTTTCTCTTTTTACCATCAGTGTTATCTGCAAAAAAACCTCTACATAATTTATTTTCTTTTATGTCTCTAATCTTCCTGTCCCGCAAATTTCAACACAATAAAATTATAAGATAGTAAAATAGGTTTTAATTTTAATGTAATAATTCTGGTATATTTTATTACAAGAAGTTTAAGGAAAAACTAGATTTGTTCGTTTTGTAAAGTAAGCAAAAAAGTTTTTCAAAAACTTTAACCATAAGACGTATTCAGATTTATTTAATTTAGCAGTAGGCAATTTTTAATAATATTTTAGTATAAATACTAGCTGAATTATGTGTTGCAATGAAAACTAGTTATTATTGTTAGGATTGTGAGAAATTGAAAATCGGTTTTCTCAAGAATTATCAATCCTACATTTTTTGCAAATAAACGTTTTGCATTCTTAACTCATCGTTTCATCAATCTATCCGCATAATATTAGCTTTTTCTTTATTTAACTAGAAGAACACTCCTCTTTGAATACTATAACGATGAAGGAAAACGATTTTTCATAATGACGTGTACTGGAAGCGTAAAAAACCGGAGGATAATTAAGAATCACTTCTTTAAACGGATGCTTAACACCTAAATGATCTTAGGATCTTCAAGTACCAACTCTATTAAATTTGCGTTAATGGATAGCCACGCAGGCATGCTACCAAACCAGAAAATTCTCATGTTATCGTTTTTTGTTGTGAGAATGTTGGGAAGTTAAGAAAAGATACAAGACGACTGCTAATACCTGGACTGCTCAATAGGCTTTAATATTGTCCAAAGTTTCATTTCTGTTGATTCCTTAGTCTTGAGATCCAGAAGATGTTAGAAAAAGACAAAAGGTGATTTCCGCTACCTCAATCTTTAGAGAGCCTCTAATATTGTCCATCCTCAACGACCAAAGTCCCACATCTCTACGATAATTTCTGCTACATCAATCGATTCTCGAAGAGTCTTCATTGTCCACCACAAACGACCAAATTGTTCTGAGATTTAGAAGATATTAAAAAAGAAACGGGAGACCATCTCCGGAACCTAAATCATTAGAGTATTTAATTGTTCACTACTAAAGACTAATGTCTGTACGACCGCCCAATCATGAGACCCAAAAGATATTAGCAAAAACCGAAAGACAATCATTGGAGAGTTTTTAACTGTCGATCCCAACGACCAGTCTCATGTCTGCACAACCGTGTTGTTCTGAGATCTAGATCATGTTAAGAAGAAATGGAAGACAATGTCTGGGACCTGAATCAATTGTCCACCACCAACGACCAAAGTTTTATGTCTATATGATCGCCGAGTGTGAGATCCAGAAGATGTTAGGAAGGAACGAAAAACGTTAACTGGAACTTGAATCATTGGAGAGTCTTTAATGGAACACTACTAGTCACTAAGTCTTATGTCTGTAAGCCGCCTTGTTTCTGAGATTCAGAAGATGTTATGAAGAAACAAAAACGATCGCCGATTAAATTTGATAAAAATAAAATGGGAGCTTATATCAAGCGATGCATTTCAATGTTCAAGTATATCACGTGATTTGTAATTAAGTCCTGTGAACCCTGTAAAATCAACATATTTTATGTTTGCCATCTAATGGTTGTACAGAAAGTAATAGAATTGTATCGGCATAAATTATGCGTACCTAAATTATGATATAAAGCTTACTATGATTTGTGACAAAGTGGCGAATACCATTAATATACTAATGTAATAATTGTTAGAAAAAGCATAAATTACTCAGAAAATGAAGGAAAATTTAGTCAAAATTAATGATAGTAATAGTCGATTTTTATTAAATATGCAAGCAATTATTGTAATACCCTGTAATATTATTTTGTTGCACGAAATGTGACTTTTATGAAGAGGTACGATTAGATATGAAAATTAAACGTTCTGTCCGTGTAGCCTTTTATATCGCATCAGTGGAAGATAACGCAGTTGAATGTTTGCAGTTCATACTAGGTTTTTTATATGTAAAACGCTATTATTCACTAAATGCAAGACACAAACAAGGCGTCATCTAATTTAAACGCTAAGCACTACAAAATAATACAGATAATTAAGTAATCTATTAAAAAATTAAATATTTCTAGAATCTGAATATTTTAATCTCACTCCTAGTGAGGTTAATTATTATTAGTATATTAAATATTTAATCTCCGTTACTGTACATTGGTAAAGCCAAAAAGGATCGAAGCAATTAATTCTTAAATGCGTCTTGTTTTTCTGAGAAAAACTGAGTGTTGTTATATATTCAACATGCAGCAACAAGCCTCAAATGCATATTATCTTACCTTATCACAATACTTGTTATTATGGATTAAATTTCATCGGGTACTCAGATAACAATGTCTCATCCAGAAATAGCAATTGTGTGTAGTTTTTTTTTGTGTAGTGCAGATGTGCAAGATAGTCGACATGTATGTAGCGACAGAGTTGTTACATTCAACTACAGAAGCAGATGTGGCTCATCTTGCATTCGTTTCAAATTTGCGTCTATTTATCAACAAATTGTAGTCATTATTTTCCCTTTTTTCCTATTTGTATGCTGTTATGCATTCTGAAAGACGTGATGAACACGATTCATGAAAGTTGTAAGTGAAATTATCGTAAATATTGCTTTACCGTGTTTTGAATCTCCCATTACGACTATTTGAACAGAACGTTTAATTTCTTGGATTAGATTCCTTATCTATATTAACAAATCAGAACAGTTTAGATCGATCACACCAGTGCATACGAAGACTATAAATCAACTAACATAAGATTAATTAATAATTATCATAATTATAAGGAAATAAGCTGAAGTAGTGTTGGGAATCGTAAATGTGATGGAAATGTCCATACACATCTCAAATTTGAGGTTCGCAATTGGAATTTTTTCTAGACAGTAATAGACAGGAAGTCAATTAAATGAAAAAAGAAATCTATTTTGGAGATCAATTTATTGTTATTTTGGTTTTTGCAAGAAATGCAGTTTACTAGAAAGAAAGACAATCTGTCGCACATTCATGAAGAATTATTCTAAATATTCCAACCGTCTAAAGAAGAGTTTCAGATAGTAAATTTAGTGACTTTCTGTTATGAGTATAACTGAATTTTTAAACTTCCAATAAGTATATAGAGAACGGTCGCCATTAATCCTTTCTTTCTGTTTATGCAAGTTGGGTATATCTAAACTTAAATTCTATGTACTATCAAAGATCCACTGGCAAAATATAACGGGTGAGTCATAAAGATTTTTCAAATACATTAACGACCAACCTTTCGAAAAGTTATCTAAAATTTATTTTCGTAGCTTTGAGCATTGAAAACAATCTCTTAGAGTACAGTTGAGTACAAGATAGTCACATAAACGAGAAACGTGCAAGTTGTTGCATAGAAGAGATTGTTATTCAAATAGAAGCCAAAATAAGTAATTCCAATCTTAAATTCAAGGCAGTTGAAAAGATACAAAAATGAAATGAATAATAAACAATAGGTTTTAAGTTATTCCTAAACAAATTTCAACTTTTTTGGAAAACAATTTTTATGTCTCATGAAACATGCTCTATGCTTTTTCTAAAAATTGTTTACAACAGAAAAATAACAATTAAAATATAAGGGATAGGATTACTGCGTTGTACATATTCAATTTCTTGTAAATTACTCTGAACAAGAAAAATGATTAATTATTTACAATGAATGTTCCGGAATTTGCTACATGAAGAAGTGAAAACCGATTTTCTTTCTTATTAATTTTATTTATGTTGGTTAAAAAAGCAATCTGTTTAAAAGCTGCAAATGTATTTATTATGAAGTTAGAAATGCTGCAGCATTACAGTGTTAATTGATGTAAATCTCAACGAGTAGAAACCTTGAAGCTAAGTATGTGATATATTCTAGACAGTTAACTTGATGGAAGATCAGTATCAATAATATGGCGCCTTAGATGAACTAAAAGAAATTGAAAACACCTCCGTAGAAAATGAAGTCTGAGTTGAATTCCAAGTTGCTCACTATAAGAAAATAAAAAAATGAAACGGTAGGTATAGACGCCACAGGATTTTTTCCAAGGGGGGATGCAGAATATTTTGCAGCACTTACATAAGTCCATACATAAGTTTTTCGTGTCCAAAAGTTGTCATATGATTTCTCCTTTACATTTTTAGTTTAGTTTAAAGAAATTTGTGATTGGGCAAGTTTCTTTCTGTCAAAGTTAGTTATTTATTATTATAATTAACTAGTAGAAAATGGTTTAGGACGTGGTTTTAGAACTCTTAATGACAAAATACAAAAAACAAAATGTAAGTAAGCTTTAGAGAAGCTAAACATAGTCAGCCTTGTAACAATAATCAAAATGTGAATTAAGCAATTTATCATCATAATCAAGATCTCTTGTTGAAATCGAAGATGAAATCCGATAGTTGGTTCCTAACCTTAAATTAAAAAATTTAAAGATGGGAAACGGAAAGTTGTAACATGTGTGATGTAATCATTCTGCTGAGCCACACACAAGTAGATAACTTATAACTAAAATTAGTTCGAACTAGCTGCCTGCGGCTACAGCAGAATGTGCATATTTTGACACGTTTGGTTTTCGAGCAGTGATATTTGCATCTAAGATTATCTGCGTTACAATTTGAAAAATTTCAAATTTGGCTGATAAGGCACATCAATAAACAAATAGGTTGAAGTTTATTAAATAGCTTGGTACTGGTGGTAGTAATGAAAGTGCTCAAGAATCCAATATAAATTCAGATTTTAGAAATTCTTGGTAATATTCTTTTGATAGAAACTGAAACTGAATTTTGATCTTGCAAAAGTATGGTTTAAAACAACCGACAGAAATTATGGTGCACCAATAAAGAACCATTTTAGAGACGTAAACTCTTGAATTAAAAACAGCAGAAATGCAGTTTGTAACCTAAACTTGTGTTATACATTAAATGATTCTAGTTTTAACTAAGGGTCTACTGGCCTTACGCCGTCTAAACTCAGTAGGTGGCCTTGAGTGAGGATAAGGAGATTATAGATACAATAAAACACTAAAGAAATATTTAATACATATATTAAAGAAAAAAGTGATCAATAAAGGCGCCAATCTTACTCAAGATAAAACATAACTAGATTTTAACAGTATTCAAAAACAATAAGCGTAGTTAATAAAATCAGCAAAAAGAAATTAATAAACAAAGTTAAATTTAATAACAAAAATTTTAAATATATTAAATTTCAAATAATATTAATAAAATTCTTAAAGAGTTTAATCTAAGACTTCAAAGAAATATCCTTTTAAATAAGTTAATCTTATCACTTAAAACATTCGATTTAAACATTCAATAAAATTATTACAATTTAATTCAACGTTTGCAAATAAAAATGTCTTAATAGAGAAAATTTAGAACGATACATCAAAAAAAAATAAAAGTTTGAAATACAAACTTAAGTAACGCTAGTTAAAAGTAAGAAAAAACAGACTTACCACAAAGTCCGAAATCCAGAATTTACACTGCTGTAAATGTGGAGAATCTACAACAAACTACGCAAAAATACAACAATAAAAAAATTAAAAAACTATTTTTTATTCAAGCTGATAAAGCCTACTATTGACTTCGTCGGAATGTATTTAAGTGAATTAAAATAGTACAACTGTAAGCATAAGAGGTAGATTCAAATTAATGAATTAGGCAAATTTTGAAAAAATTTAAATTGAATGACGGCAATGTTGAGATAATACAACAGGTAGCCAGATCTACAGCATATGCCCGGCATCTCATCCTTCACGGACCTACCAGAGATTCAGTTGGAACTAAAATAATTCTTATAAGTTCGTCGATGTGATCGGGAGCAAAACGGAAACGTCTACAGCAACTAAATCTGTCTGTTTTTTGCCATGCAAAGAATGTTTTCAGCAAAACAATCTCCCGTAAGACCTAGAAAAGAACAAACAAAATTCACTTACCCTCGCTGGGTTGAGGCTTGTCACAAACTCAGTACAAATACCGACAACGCAACTGCTTTGAAGACGATTTTTGCCCTACTAAACCTGTCTTGCGCGATACAGAAACTAAGTACCTTCGAGATAAGCCCCCTTCAACGGAAATCCCGATTCTCGAAAATTAGAATTTTAAATAAACTAGGGAAGAATTTGAAGATGTAATTTCTAATAAGCCACAATATGATCAGATAGCAACAATAAAAATAGCAACCGATAAGATTCTAAATCTCAAAAAGACATAATTATAAATTTCAATTATAGTAGAAATGAAACCGAATAAGCTCTACAAACGAACTGGTCTAGAACTTCCAACTTTTGGAACAACAATTAATTTTTGGTTATACCAATAATAACAAGATCAACCACACATGGGCTACCTTTAGAGAAATGAACAAGTAAGAATTTACATAACCATTTACATCTGACCACTTACCCGAATATCAAAGATAAAAAGTAGGGAAAGTTGCGAGGTAATAATTAAAGATGAAATCCAATGTACAATCACTAAATCGCGATAGGAAAAATCCAACCCTAACAGTTTGCTAAGAAGATCTATAGTGAAGTAAAATTAATCAGAACTACAAGTCACAGCTGTGAAAATTCAACATACTGCAATCATAAATATTTAAAGGAACAAATTAGTCAATCACAAATTAATTTAAAAAATAGAAAAAATCCCAACAAAAATTACTCAACCTCTCAGTGTAAACTCGTCATTATCAAACCAAACCGTTCCAACGAGAAAACTGTCAAAGAAATACGAAAACACCGAAAGCACAGATTAAATGCAACACATGTGACGGAAGCAAACAGTGAACGTTACAAGTTTCATTATAAGGTTAGACATACTGTAGCATTAGTACACACATAAAAGATCACATCCGGTAATGATTGTTAAGCTAAATATATTGTTTTACTTTATCCAATTACAAAGCAAACAGTTTTTTTTTGCTTTATTTAGTATCTTTTAACTTGTTTTGCTATAAAAAAGTCAGGTAGATCCCTAATTTGTTGCACTTGCTAGTATATGTTGTATAGTGTATATCTAGAACGTTTAAAAATTTTTAGAAAACTATATTTTTTAAAAATAAAAAACAAAGATGTAAATCAATAATTTTATTCATACATAATACAAAGAATTAAAAATTTATATATACGCAATAGGGTGGGCCGAAACAACAAAACTTTTTTTTCAAGTCGTAATACCGCGGAAAAGTTGCGAAATGGGGAGACTAGAAAGGGGTAAAAAAAGAAATAAAATCGGTTTATATCTTCCGGTCGCCCATGTACTCTAAAGTTTGCCGACATTTGGAAAAATTCACATTTTTACGATAATTTTTAACATTTTTAAATTAGCTTTTTCCCGAAGGTACTAGCTCAAGTTCTTATGTATTAGAACCACAGAAAATAATGTTTAAATATTACTTAAATCTGTCAACATCTTCCGGTCGCGCATTGCCTTCAAAGTTAATAAAATTTTAATAAAAATTTAGAAATAAAAGTAGATCATAGTTCAAGAAAAGAAAATACTAACAACTTACATGTTCTTTTTTTGATTTTCTTTATTGAATACAAGGTTAAATGTTTAAAAGAACAAATTATTTTAGACCATTAGTAATATTTATAAACAGATTTTTTTATTGAAAGCACTAGGTTTTTGTGGGAAGAGTCGTAAGTCCAAGAAACTCATGTTGAACAATTGAGCATCTCCGTTTTTACTCATTCTTAGCTGAAAATACTTTGAAATCTGATTTATGATCAAAGTTAGGCATGGTTGACCTTCACAGCGGAGTCGTTCTGATAAAACCATCCCTAGACTCAGCCCCGCTTTTTCTGAGGCTTCTGTCACGAGTTTCAGAGATCGTTCAACTGCCGGTGTGTGAACTGGGAATGTCTTGAATGTTATATCCCAATTAGGGACTGAGTCACTTTAAATATGTGATTTAAATTCATCGTTACTGATGTCTTTTAATAATGGGAGAGAAGATAAATCACAGTCCATTCAGTTAATTATTTCCAAGTAGTGTTGAGCCTTGAAATTCAGTTTTGGCGGCATGAATGTTCTGATAGTTGTTCTCTTTTGATTTAACTGCCTTGCCTTTAGAATTTGTTGAAGTCCGAGCTCTCTTATGTGTTTTGTATTATCTTGTGTCATGGCTAACATTAAATGTTCTGGATGAGCGAAAAAAGCCATTTCGTTCTATCGCAAGAGTCGACAATATTACGTAAATCTTCAAGGAGGTACCTTGAAGATTGTATTGATTAGTACACAAGTTTTGGTCCGTCTGTAAATGTTTACTTGCTTTAAAACTAAACCACATTAGCATGTATGACTTCAGAATAAATACAACTACTTCTTGAAGTTTAGGCGGGGGGCTTTCTTCACTTCGCGCATGTACTCTAAAGTTTGCCGAAATTTGGAAAAATTCACATTTTTACGATAATTTTGAACATTTTTAAATTAGCTTCTTCCCCAATGTACTAGCTCAAGTTCTTATGTATTAGAACCACAGCAAATAATGTTTAAATATTACTTAAATCTGTCAACATCTTCCGGTCGCGCACTGCCTTCAGAGTTCATGAAATTTTGAAAACAAAATAAAGGTAGATCATGCAATTCAAAGTATAAAACATATAGATTTGTTTGTTTGAGATTTTTCTTTCATTGCATTAAAAAGATTACAGTTTTAGTATCTATCATGGCTGAGTCTATCAATCAAATTTAAACTATCAGTACTCTTTATGAATATAGCATGTGTTAGAGGTATTATGGTTTTATGCTTGCGAAACTTCAAGGGATATTAAATTTAACTTAATCTGCCTAAGTTTATCCCAAGAAACGTTTACCCCCTAACTCCATCATATGTTAAATAATTAAATTAGTTGTGTATGTAATCGGTCTAACTCCAAAGTGAACGTACCTTTAAAGTGAATTTGTATATCAACATTTCAGGTTTACGTGTTCACGGTTGATATCTCGAAAGGAAGGGAACTAGCGAAATATCCCTTTATTCATGTCTACTTTATACACCAAAATAAGAAAATGAATTTACATCAGCCGAACCGGTAAAATTGATGTTGGACCTGAAGTGGTGGTGAATATGGTGGTAGTTTATTCTCCAATTTCCATGTTTGCGATATTTTCAGTTGCAGGGTTCGCAAAACTAAAAAATAAACAAAATAAGAAACCTAAATTCAACCAAATGGAATCCGGTCATGCAATGCAATTTCGTGCCGCAGATTTTCCACTAAACAAATGCAAATCGAGGGCTGCATATCAACGAAAACAACAATGGAAATAAAACATCGGCAATTTTAACTGGAATATTATCCGGGCGCTCCAGAAACAAAACAATACATATTTCATTTAAATTTGGCATACTTCTCGGACGAAAACTCAATTCCCTATTATAAAAGCCGCACAATAACTTTAATATATTAATTACGGACACCCTAAACACAATACAAGCCATCTCGGGTTCAATTCTCTCTACTTCTCGATCGTCGTCGGCTCTAAGCCCTGCTTTTAAAGTAGAATGTTGGTGTTTGCTGATTACAAAACTTAAATTTCTCCTTTTGTCTGTCGAAAGGAGAAAATTAAGGAGGTGTTATTACAATTTAGACGGTATCTCGCCTGATATTTGTTCTACGTTTTATCTGATAAACGAGACTTTCGCCACCTAAGATACCAATCTTTTATTTCTTTTTTGTGTAAAACGTTGGTTTAAGGTAAAATGTAGCTAGCTTTTTTATCTTATTCGCCCGGTTTCTTTTGTTTCTTCTGACTATTCATCAACACAGAGAAAATTAGAATAAAAGAGTAACAATAAAATAAATTCCTAGAATCAGGCCGTTTAAAGAAAAGCGCGCGTTGCTACAGACAAAGAACTATTATAATTATTAAAATTACAATTACAGTCAGATGTAAAACTGTTTTCGGGAAAATATTAAAGGAGTTTCGAAAAATATTGCATGTCTCTATAAGTACAGCTTAAAAATTCCAGATTTAGCTACTACCTTGTAAATCAACTCACATATCTGACTTATTCAGTTTAAGATACAATATTATGTAGATACAATAGGAATTTAGATTTTGGATCTGAAGTTTTATTTATATATCTTTCTGTAAGGGTTAAAATAAGTCATCCATTTTGTTGATAGATTTACATCTCCACTACTCAATTAACTTTATATATCAGAACCCCTTCAGTTCTACATAAAACATAAAAGTGACATAGGTAGAAGAAAACTCCATAATTAAAATAATGAAACACATTTGCTATCTTAAAGGTGTTCGTGTAAAATTTGGATACAATTTGATTACAATAATTAATTTTGCTTGCCTACTTTAAACTAAGTCATTTGCACAGTTTATCATTAAGTTCTAGCCACTTAAGTAAAACTCATATTAAGAACAAATTTGTCTTTCAAATTGTTAACTGTCGTCTGTTCATATGGAAATCAAGATAGAGAGATCTATGAGTAAATTCGACTGAATTATGGTTCTCAAATATTATGCATAGTATGTAATTTCGAAGGCTTTCTGCTTTTATTATTACATCATGGTGTACAACATGTCTGAAATATCTTCTACCACTACAATTAATTAGTAGACACGGACGAAGAGTTATATATTCTTCAAAAATGGAAAGTTCAAACTACAAATATTTTCAAAATATTGAAAGATTACACTGGCCAACAAGTTAATTTTCCCCTGCACTAGCATGCTGTATTCAGTTAAATTTCCATGTCTACCATTTTTTTTTTATAAATTATAAACAAAGAAACTGAAATTAGTAAAACATCATAAGTTAATTGGCTGTTAAATCATAGTTACTTTGATACTTCCAAAACTTTTTGACTATGTCTATCTTCTGTCATGTTATGTTTAGCATTTCTTCTTTTTATTTCTCTTCAGATGTAAAAATAGTGGTATTATGTTACAAAACTCAAAACTCTTAAAGACGTTCTGAGTTCTCATTCTGTGCTAATTTCCACCAAAGGTGTGTAAAATGGTGCGTAAACTGTGTAAACAGTCCCGATTCTTTTTGTACGTGGGTGGCAAATCTAAAACTGAAACCAAAAGACGAGATTTAACTCCCTTGATAAAGAAAGCTTGCAAATTATACTTTCGATTTAAAGTTAATAACCAAGAAAGGTGTTGGATTCCACATATAGTATGCCATATTGTAGATGCGCTAGATACCTAAGATAATGGCTTCAAGGTCCTCATTCGTCTAATTACTTTGTGAGACCAATGGTAAGGCATAAACAAGGGAATCATAATATTGCTGAATGCTATTTTTATTTAACAAGAGTATTTGGATTTTCGTCTAAACCGAAACCCTAATTAAGCCAGCTGCTAGATCGATACCTCGTAATAAATAGTTACCACTTTTAAAATCTCCAAAGAAATACAACTTAGATAAGAATTTGTCAAAAAATAAAACTGGCCTTCAAGACAGAACACAAATATTAAGAATCCACCTCTCTTAGATACTCAAAAAGTGATATTACCCAATCTGTACCTAAAATTAGGGCTAATGAAAAATTTTGTTAAAGCTGTAAACAAGGTTCCAGGTTTCTGTATTTGAGAAACACGTTTCCACGGTTTAGGGATACCAAAGTCAAAAAACGAATTTTTGTTGCCTTAGACATCAGAAAAATGTTATGTGACAATGAGTTTGCAAACACACTTAAGGCCTGTGCTGGAAAGCTTTCAAAAGTATGTGTGAAGGTTTTGCAGACAGTAGAAAATTCAGTTCTGTCGAATTCGTTGAATATATTTTTTGCATTCCCATTTAGACTTTTTCCAAGCAAATCTGGATGCAGTAAGTGATGAACAGACAGAACAGAAAAGCTATGCTTACAGAAATCTTGTGATGCTTATTTTAATCTTGTTTAAATTCGATTTAATCATTAGCGTGAACAACGCAAATTTTTCAAATCATTCCAATATTTTGTAATCTGGTTTTTGTCTTGCTGATGCTACCAAATGCCAGTTTTTTGATAATTTGGAATTAAACATTATTCAATCTTTATTGCTTACTAATATGTAACAAACTTGTGCGTTTTATTGCAAAAGCAAAACATTCAACGTGTGAGTGGAGTACACTACAGGAGTATCCTTTTGAAGTGTACTGAAAGTTATTTTCAAATTGCAATTGCTATAACCTTGCTTGTTTCGTTACTTGTGCCTAATTATATTCTCTAAAATATTGATCACCAGTTGCTCAATGGATACATAAAATTGCCTAAAGAATTTTTAGAAAAGTTACTTTTCACAGTTGTGATATTGACACCGAAATATTTCTGTTAAAATTAGACTTTATATTAATGCAGATTTAGTTTTAATTCTAATAACGTCTTGTAACTTGTATATAAACTAAGACTAATCGCTAGTCAATGCCAAATTCTCTACTAGTATACCCATCTGTACACGGTATGCTAAAGTTGGATGTAGATGTAACGGGTCATGTGAATGTATCTTCAAATAACTTCCTTGCACACATCAACGAATAATTTTACGTTGAGACGAATTTTTCGATCTGGTCTAAATCTGCAAGAGAAGGCAATAATTTTGGATTAGGACTAAAGCTTGTTCCCACACATAACGAGCTTAGTATGTTAACAAAGCTGTCACGTCTTGTGCCAAAATAGCATTCACCTTGGAATGTTGCAATACTGTAAGATACTGTACCACTCTATAACTGGCCAACACTCCCTAACAAAAGTTTTCTTCTTTTCTACAAACACTTATGCCTGATATACTTCTGAGAAGGCAACAAAATATGAACCAACCAACAAGACCGGGGTGTTTGAAGCGAAAGCCTGCGATCAACCATCATCCTATCCTTGACCGCGTGCAGCGGCATCTGCCTTCCAAATTAACAATTCCATCTTGGCCGAAAGAGCTCATGCCTACAGTGACCTCTGTTGCTTCCAAGCAGCAGGAACAATTAAGATTTGAGATTTGAACAAATTATGAATCCGTGTTTTTTGAGGATTCTAGCAATAACTGACGCATTTAGAAATTTTTGAGAAGGCACAATTTCTAGAACCATCTATAATTGTCATTGTATAAACTTTATCCTTATTTTCCAGTAGTTGGTTCATTCCCTTCTGAAAACCACACCTGACTTTTTATATACTATATGCAAACTGTTGAAAAGAGATAGATACCACTGGCTTTGTTGCTTAAAATAGAGCTTGTCTAACAAACAAACTGTAAGAAAACTCTGCAATCTCATGTTCAGCAGTGTTAATTCACTTTCTTCTCGGAAGTTACTTAAAGCCTAAAAGAATGTTATTTATACAAAGACCACTAAGCAAAATTAAATTTATGTTTTTTCTGTATGTCCAAACCAGGACTATTACACTTCTGTAACTAGTTTTGAGAGACTGGTCGACGGATATAACAAAACGAAACCAAAAATTTTGACGTAGTTTCTTAATTACAGACATTAAATATCTATTTTTGGCATTACACTAAAAGTTATCTCTAAATATGGGAAGTAATTGGTATGATTTTTTGTTTGCACCGTTTCTACGGTATAGATGGTGTAGCATGATACAAACTGCCATTTTAGTTTTAACTGCTGATACATTGAAGCTGGTAAACTTTTAGATTTTCTGATTCTTTTTGAGCAGAAGTGGAATTTAAAGTGAACGAAAATTAGAATTGGCTGTAGATGATTGAAAATAGAAATTTTTATGTCGCAGAAAAAAATTAGTACTACTCTTGGCGAGAAATAGTGATTTGATCGGTATTGTCCACAGCAGCAGCACCAATCCCTTACAGTAGTATAGTACGCCAACACAAGTTTTCCATATCTTCTGAGATATGCTCACGCCCAGTACGTGTGCATGCAAAACTGACAGCCCTCCGAACACATTATTAGAGCTACTCAGTATAGAAAGATCATGATAATTCTACCACAAGGGAGTACGCAAGTAGAGCAAAAATAGGGAACATGGTTGTTCCGTAATTGCTGGGACACTCTGTATATAAATATGTACTTATAGCAAAAATATAAATCAAAATATAGGAAGGCATAGATGTAATACATTGTAGAATCTCGTAGAAGCAACCTGTAACTATAGTGGTTTCTCAATTACAGAGGATTACGAAGTGTCAGAGCAAAATAACCTGCTAAAAGCTTCACAAGTATTTAGCAAGCTAGTGGAGATAAAACTGAAAAGCGCTATTTTACTTAGTTTAAGCAAGATGTTAATTTTGTTATGTAAACATTATCAATGTGGCTTTTGCTTTATTATTTTGTTTTCCGGATTATGTAAGTAATTAATTCTTAAAGTTTTAATTACTGCAAAAACTGTACGGGTCATTCATTTCAATCTTGGTGATCTAAAGCACTAAAGGAAAGTCAGAACAAAATGATCAATGAAGCAATAAAATTTAAAAATTAATTAAATTAGATGCTGTTGGGGCAATTATCACTAATCTGATTGTAGATTAATTTAAGGGCTATGCTGGATTTCTCTCTACTTTACTTGACAAATTTATGACTAATTGTAAGTAAGTATACGGTACTAACAACGGCTTCTGTAATATGCTAATTTGCAATTCCCTTTTAAAAGGAAACCATAAGAGTATTTGAAAGCAAAGACAACGACAAAAACGTGTTTATAATGTAACTACATGTTTCACTTAAGGAATGCAGATGCAGATGTGGTTTTCACTCCTCTGTCGTAGTTATGTTAGATGTATTGCCCGCATAATATTTTTTTTAAGTTGAACTAATACTAAACTTTTCCTTTTAGTGATTATTGATTAATAAACAAAAGATAAATTGCACATTATTAAGAAATTCATAAAAGAAATATTTAAACATTGATAATGAAATAGCTTTTATTAATCCTTTTAAATAGCGAAAGTTAATTTTAGAAGTTTTAGTGAACAATTACTTATTGAAATGTCCCATAAATCTAAAAGACATATCTTTGTTTTAAATTGACTTTTACATTCATTGAACCTTACACCTTTTCTTTAAATATTTGAGAACCTTTCCTTACCTTTTTGACAACTTTCCATGCAATATTTGAATTATTGGCGACCTTTCAGATTTGATATTTCACTTTTGAAACTTGATTTAGTCATTTTCAATTACTACTATATGTTTTATTGAAAATTTTAAAATCCCTTCAAATGTTCTTAAAGTTATAACTGAAATTTTTACGAACTTTGATAAGTTGATAAATTTAGAAGAAATTGTAATTCGACTTGTTCTTTTCGTATTTGTTTGAAAATCTGTTGCATTTAACTGTAAATTTAATTTATTTACTTATAATAAACGAAATGTTCTAAACTCCCCATTAAAGTAATCATTATGCGACTGCAAGTAGCAGACGACAAAAAACTTGATTTGTTTGTTTTCGAAGTTTCCTTCCCAACAGCCACCGCTTCATACAAAATCTGCTACCGAGTTCCACCTCTATAGCACACGAGTGTAAAAGTGCAGCCATTAAATGGCATGTCGCCAACGTACTAACGCGGTGCATTTCACCAGTCAAACGTACATCGCCATGGAATAGGCATGCAGGCATCCATCATACTCAATACATACCATTCCATTTAGTATGCCAAAACCGAATATTATTATAGTTGGCGGTCACCATTGCTACACACCGTCTTCATTACCAATACATTTTAGCGACGCTCTCTATAGTAGTCAATATCTGTCGTAATTACAAGCACCAAACTCATACCAAGATGTACTTCAACTCCACCTCCAACACCACAGTCTCATAACAGCAGTTTGCACAGACATTCATACTACTGTTGTAGCTAAACGTCGCCATATTTGCCCATAGTTGGATACATGGTCAAGTAAAGGAAAGAAACTATTCAAATTGCAGTGACCAAGGTTGAGAGAAACAAAGCAGAAAGATCTTAGAATCTCCTATAAACAGAAATCTGTTAAGGCAGTTTGGCATAGCTATTGTAGTAGATATTTATTTATTTATAACTTGCTTTGCAATTCCATAGGTGGAAATATTTACAAAAATCTAATAGCAAAATTTTGGAAAAGCAAAAAAAGCACATTTAGTGTTACTTGAGCCATCTAATAATCTTTTTCCTATCATAGCTGAATAACGACTTCAGTTTTAATCTCTTGCCTTTTTCAACAGGATTTTTTCCAGTCGCATTACAATCTAACCATCCATCGATCGTACGACTTTAGTAGTTACATATTCTTCGTTGTTTCAGTTTAATTCTGAAAAAGCAGTTTGTGCTGGCTTGTAAAATATTTAGTTCATCATACGATTTCTGGATTCAGTTGTGAATTCTGACTTGCTTACTGTCTCTCGCTCATGCTGGAGATTTCTGTAGTATTATCAAATTATCTTACAACATGAAATTGAGTCTGCTGTATGTTATTCTTCTCAATACAAGTTAAGAACAAGAGATTCGAGCCTAAGTGCTGTTTACTGAAATTAGCTTTACTTCATCGATTTTCAAACAGAATAGGTCAATTAACGTTGTTTATATTTAATATTACAGCAGCCCATTTTTTAACGGTCTCTAGAACCTGATTCGCTCTGAAAACTGCTAACCTTGTTCTTGATAGCTAGATTCTTAGTTTGGTCGGCGTTCTAGATTTTGATACTATCTTAATAGCTGCAAGAAATAAAATTGTAAAAAGCAACAAAGTTTAGAATTCAGAACAATAATTACTTAAAGTTCTACTCATAACTACGATTTTTGATAGCTTTAATCATATGCCTCGGGTGATTCTGGAATAAGCTTGTATAGGTTGGATAAGAGACCTGTCCTGGTTCGACATTGAAATTCTTTTTGCTAATCATCAATGGACTCGAATGTAACGGACGCTTAATTTTAAAACAGAAAGTGGATCAAAACTCTATTGGTGAATGAAAAAATTGTCTACCCTGTCAGGCAGGTACATACTTCTTGATTCTTGATATTATTCTGCATTATCTTAGTTTTAAAAAAACGTTATCTTACATTAGAGAAGCATATTAAATTTGGCAACCTCACTTTAAACTGGTTGTAGTGATTCGGTAAAAAAGATGAGCGGAATATTGAAATTGACCACAAATTTTTGCTATGCTAGGAGAATATTCTAAAGGAATCCGTTTAGTTTTGTTTGCTATTCTAAACAATCTAAGCTTATAAAATCTAATGGTTCAGAATAATGAAAAAAATTAAACGGTCTTAGTGATTTATTGAAGTACTAAATGCGGGTGATTATGAAAACCTTTTTATTTGTAAGTATCCTATTCAAGCTTCATTTCAACCAAAAATAGGAGTTTTTGGAAAGCGTGAAGAAAGAGTCAAATCTGTAGAAATTACTGTTCCAGTATTACGTTTGCAACGGCAATGACTTTTCATTCTGTTCATGTATGACTAATTAGCTATGCAATAAATATCATTTTGCTTTTTTTAGTTATTTACTATTTATTATTTTAATACATATTTAAAGTTAATACGCAAACTAGAAACATCTTATATCTTCCCTAGAACAAAGTAACCTAACGTGTATTAATATAAATTGCAAATTTTCTATTTATACGGTTAGTAGCCATAGAGATTAGGGGGCTTTGCTATTCTACCACTTCTTGTAATTACTTGTGAATTGTGGAATTCTTCATTTGGTAACGTATTCTCCAAAACAGAAGGTGAAGTTGAATTTTCTGGGAAATTTAAATTTTCAGATGAATCTGAATTTTGAATATTTTTATTTTCTGAGTCATTTGATATAAATCTTCAATTTATAACTATCAACTGATTTACATTCCCATTTTCTATTTTGTATCATTTTAAACTTATTACTTATTTATTTTACAATACCTGAAAGAAATTAAAAACTTAATTGTTTTCAAAAATAAACGTTTTGGTTTTTTCTTAAATTAAATTGTGATTTGAACCTCTATCGTAATAAAATGTTTGGTATTTCTTACTATTTTTTAGATCTTCTAAATATTTCTTTGTGTTAATAAGTTTAGACTTTAAGTCTTTAGCCTTTAAAATATTTTCATGTTTTTAATTTTTTGTCAGTTATTTGAATATCGTTTGAATAAAACAAATGAATAAATAAATTTAAATCAACTCCTTTATCATAACTACAAAGAACGTAACAACAATTTATTTGAAATTTCTGAAGCTGAATGAGCATTTTCCTCAAACGAAGAGGACGACTATGATCAGTTTGTACAAAGAATATTTTTTAAATAGATACTGATATAATATTAAACATCCAAATATTGCCAGCATCTCCTTTTCTATTTGTGCATAATGTTTTTAGTTTCTGTAAGAGCTTTGCTGGTATATATATATGATACATTATTTTGAAGTAAAACAGAGCCAACTTTAGAAGTATCTACTGATAGTACCACTGGCTTACCTTTGTCAAAATATTGTAATACTGGTTCAGTTGCTAATTGCTTCAAAGAATGCATCTTGTTTAAAATTCCAATGAATGACAAGTCTTTTTACTTAATAAAATGCGAATTTCTGCTACCAAGAAGGTTATTTTGTGTTTGCTGCAAAATGTCAGATTTGTGATCATTTTCGCTGTTTCTCGATGTCATGGCTTAATACAACATCAAATTTGATTAATTGCAGTCCATCTTTTGAGATGAGTACGGTCGGAAAGCAGATGTTTGGAGAATGCCCAAAAGTGAAAATATGGAGCAACTCGAGAAATATTTCTCTGATTTTGATCTGAACTGGATAGGTATTAGGGTAACACAATGCCTAGCCATGATGTAGTTTTGGGCATTATCCAAACATATGCTTTCCAATCAAGTCTTAAATGTTATCGAACACTGATATCTCTGACATATTTGACTCTCACAGGTTTGGCACTAGAACAGATCCAAGGAGGTCCCCTTTTCCGTTTATCTTTAGACTCGTGAGAAGTGAGAAAGAGTGGGGAAGGGGATAGATATAGTAAAAGTAACAAAAGCGCATGTTACAAAAAGACTCAAACAGTAAAACCAAAACTGTTAGTACGAATTTGAGAACTTTTACCGATGGACGCCACACGCTTTTTTGATGTATCAAATAGATTGTTGGACTTAAACGATGCTTTAACAATCTACAGAATCTATTTGACAAGTGTATTGCTTCTATGAGTACCTACACACTGTCAAGTAGCAGACACCACAAACTGGTTACCAGTTTTTTGGCTTTTGTTAACATAGTATTATTCTTACCTCAAGATGTGAAACTGTCCTGCTTTGAACCAAACTCTATCAAAAAAATTATTTTGTCTTAAGAAAATGGCACAGTTCTACTGAAAACAGCAGCGTTGAAGCAAAAAAAACTGCGTTTCCCATTTTATGGAAAAGAAACTATTCCTAGTGCCTGCACTATCTATTTGTTCTTTATTTTTTAAAGGATCTTTAAATTTTATTACCATGTCTATGACTAATCAGAATTTTGTATTTTCTCTAGAATTTCTCTAGCTCTGCAATCTCCCATTGTAAATTACTCTCGTTAGGTTAATACTTTTTAAACAGTGCCATGTAATAAATTATCATTTACTTTCTCAAGTTATTTATTTATTGTTTCTATGCATAGCTGCAAGTTAATGTGGAGACTAGAAAAAAAAGTAAAAGAGACAAATATACAAGAACGACAAAATGACGTTTTGAAGTGCTGTTGAGATTTGCAAATCTTCCTTTGCTCTTGAAATACTACGGAATTCTTACAATAGATGAAACAGGGTATACGTAAAAAAATAGTCAGTAGCTAGATCTTATTTAATCTTATATTGGTAACTATAAATCTTAGGCATTTAAAATGTAAAATACACACACTATATATTTATAAAATTTCTAATTTATTCTTCATTATATACAAAATTGTAGAGCTTTAATAAAAAAATATTTTATTTATTAGGATTTCGAATAAAATTCGTATTACCTTTTTTAATCTAGATAACATGTAGGTTTCTTTTTATATCTTAAAATTTGCTAAGTACAAAATACAAAATGTAATTTACATTAAAATTTGTTGGAAGTCTTTTTAGAACTAATTCTATATTGATTCGTGCTGTAAACCTAACTTGCAGATACATAACTTGAAAGGTATGAAATTAATAAAATTTATAGCTTTTAAATTATAATTCATAGTGATCTAATTTGAATCTGTCTTTACAGCTTTGATGTCCGAGGAAAACCCTTATCACAAGCTCGCCACTGGTCGGCTCCGGAAGTGTTTGGATCCAGGGCGTACTTCCGCACAATGTCCGAGCCAGCGCAGCTCGTCATCGACGACATCCGGCGCCACGACGAGGGCGTTTACCGTTGCCGAGTGGACTTCCGTAATGCTCAGACCCGCAGTTTCCGTTATAATCTTACCGTTATTGGTAAGTACCTCTTATACGAGGATTATTACAGAGACATCGAAATTTTATGTTAATATCCTTCTTCGGTGTAATACCCATAACAATCTACCTTTCCTCTTCTTTTGTTTTTGCTTTTTATTTATGGAAACTTTTCGCGGCTCCCCTAAAAGTAAAGATATTAAAATTTATTGCCAGACTGTTAAGCCAAATAAATTTGCGCGTCGTTGGTAATAGATATTATGGTTCTAGGTAATCCATATTTATTGGATATTGAGATAGGCCATGCTTGTGCAGGTCTTAGCGCTTCAATCATGCGTAATATGTCAAATGAAACTAAATTACAAACTAGTAACCTTCCTAATTTATATTGCAAAAGCCCCTTCATTAATCCAAAATCCTACCGCACAGCCATGTGCTTGAAACTAAACTAAACTAATTTAAATCTCCCGCTCTTGTTTGTATCGATTACCATATCTCGCTCTCACCCAATATGTTATCAATATCCTTCTTTAATGTTGACAGATATATTTAGTTATAATGCGCGCTTTAATTCATCTGAAAATACCAGCTGCTGCATTCCCTATGTTGATGTCGTACCGGTAATATTGCGGCTTACTTTACAGTGAAGGGTTGTTCAGATATTTGCTCTCTTCCAATTCAAATAAACTGGAAAACAAATGGATCTCATTTAATGGAAATAAATATTCGAACAAAAAATTTAATGGTATTTATCACAACCAGGTGATTTGATGTAATTATTCTTATTGTAAATAAAATCTGATTGAAAAAAAGAGACATAACAAAAATGAGTGCTATAAAGCTCAAGCAATTTATTATCGTATTATTATTTTACTAAGTATTTAAGAAATTTTCCACATTGTTTCGTATTGAATAAAACAAATTTTAAACACAAATTTAATTCATTTGTTGTTACATTAGACCAGCGGTGCAGTTTGTGGTTATTGCAATCGTCTATGTACTCTGTTATTAGCTGACAAAAGTTTCTGAGAATTAACCTTGAAGCTTGCAACTTATAAAGATTAAGTCTTCCATACACCTAGCAATTAAAGTTTGGTGTTGTTCACACAATAAATACTTAAATAATTAAATGTGTTAGCTGGATTTACGATATGTGACCGCATTGAGCTGCACTGCAACGGTTCTCAATCTTTTTTACCTTTAATAATTCTGCGCCCCTTGCATAACTTCATTTGGCAACGCTGGGTATCGCTGCCGATGTAGTGCAGTCTCGCCGTACTATTGCGCAATTTAATTGTTATGCGGCAAATACCGATGAGTCTCGAACTTTTTGGATTAAAAATACCCGACAATAAAAGCAGCACGTATACTCGTGAGTTGTTAGTAGTTCCATTGCAACTTTGTTACTAAAAGAAGATTGTATATTTACGTACACGTGTAGTTGCTATGGATAGAAGCAATTTTAATCGGAGACAAACGTAATTTTGAGGACGAAGAAGTTTCTATTTCATCAACAACGTCCAGTTTCAGTACTAATCCTATTATAAAATCAAAAACACAAAAATATGAGCAAGCGTACTTAAACTTCGGTTTTACAGCACTGAAAAAAAACCTCAATGTGATATTTGTTTCAGAACTTTGGTTGCAGATAGCATGAAACCAAATAAATTGAATATGCATTTAGAAACTCTGCAGAAAGAGAAACTCAGACCTTTCGAGAAACAGAAGTCAAATTTCCACAAAGTTCTCACAGCAAAAAAACAGCTTTATTGGCATCGTACAAAGTGGCTTATAAAAAAGCCAAATGTAAAAAGCCAGGGCTACGTATTCTACCAGCTGCTATAGACATTGCAGAAACAATGTTTGGTGAAAGCTATGCTAAACAACCTAAGATTCTTCTGTAAGACGATGCAATTCGCCGAAAATTCTGAATTAGTTGGAAAATTAATTGCCATACACCTTGATGAGGCAACAGACAGCAGTAACAATTCCCATTTGATTTGCTATATCAGATGATACAGTAGTTGAAGATTTGCTATATTTTAAACCTATAGAAGAAAGAGCAGCTGGTATCAAGTTGTTCAGAATTACAAATGATGCTATTGTCAACGCAAACTTGCTGTGGAAGGATTGTGTTGGAGTTTGCACTGATGAAGCTCACGCCACGTCTGGTAGATATAACAGTTTACAGGCACTTGTAAAGAAGGAATCTTCAGTAGTAATCTGGACACACTGCATGAGTCACCGGGAAGCTTTAGCAGCAAAATTGCTAAGTCCTGGGCTAGTGAATATTGTTTTGACAGTAGTTATTGAGATAGTTACATAAATCATTGTTGCGTTATTCTTCATTCAGATGGTTGTCACGCAGTAAGATGTTCAAGGGCGTCTACGAACTGCGCAATAAAATAGCAAAAATTTTACAACTATTTATTTTCGATAAAGCTCTCTTACTTAGTAGACTAATTCGAAAAACTTAATTCATTCAATCTTCAGTTTCTGGAAAATATTTAATACAAATATATTTGATTTAAGGAAGAAAGAAAATACCATTATGGAAGAAGAAAATAAAATAAAACTTTTTTGAGATGTTTTAAGAGAATTATATAAAAGTGTTGCTGAAGACAGTAAAGGGTCATTTAGAGAACCCGAGCACTGATTTTCGCCAATACTTTTTTGCGGAAGAAGACATTAAATTGCGTGAGTGGAATTGAGCACTAAACCCATTTGACGATACACCTACCAACCTATCGCTGTAAGAAGAACACCTGATACATCTTCCTTTAAGTAGCTCAAAAAAATCAAATTTTCTATTAAGTCTTTAATAAATTGTCTTCTCTTATTAAAGCAAAAGCGCTTCAGATACTGTTACCTTTTCTGACTTCTAAACCGCGTGAAATTAGTTTTTCTGCTAAACTGCTTTAAAATCTAAATATAGAAACAAACTTCAAATAGAAAAGGAGCTCAGAACGACTATCTAGAATATAAAACCAAACCTGTACAGGCTGTGTACGTCAAAGCAAGCACAATTTATTAGTCATTAGGTCTATGCCCTAGAAGTGTTTTATGAAATTAAGAAAAAAATATATATGGGATGCCCTGTTTTGTTCATTTGAGAACCGCTGAGCTATAGAATTCGTGACATATCTACCAGACTATTGATTCTGGGTAATATAACCTTCACTTCCTATATTATTATCAGTATCACACTTCGAACATGTTACTGATTTTGCTTTATTTTTTGTATAGAAGAAGGTTTGTATCTCCATCTACAAGCTTTCATGTGAGGAATAAGAGTGTTTTTGATAACGTCAAATTTCCGTGTCGCGGATTCTGTCATACCATCTTATTTTATCCCCAATTTTGTAAAGTTTTATTGAGACAATTCTGTGAATGTTTTTAAACTGTACACTTACAAGTTCCTATTGACTCATTTGAGATGCTATCGAACTCTAAGGGCACGACACTGATAAAATCAATATAAGTGTCAATAATTATAACCCTCTTTGTAGCCAAAAGTATTCAATGAATCTAATTTCAATTTAATTTCATACAAGCGACATAGTAAACCGTTTTGAGTACCAATCAATAATTTAATGTTATTGATTTCATTTTAAATAGATGTAATCAATACCACTGCATTAACAGATTTAATATTGTCACGGGTAGATCAAGCAGATTAATTTATTTATCACTGATTGATTATACTCCGCATAAATAGGTATCTAAAACCAAATACAAATTTTATAAGAAACCTAATTTATTTTCAGTCCAAAATTCTGAAAAAAATATTAAACTGAAGTCGTAAACAAGAAATAATAAATTTTCAATCTCTCCTAAAACGATATCTGTCTAGACAGCCAAATTAAATTTTAGACTAGAAGGTTATATTAATTTCACTCCTACATACTTTATATTCTAGAAAAAATTTTATTTTGAACAGGGTGTATGTCAAATTTTACTAAATTATTTGTAGCTCCAGAAACAAGCAAAACATATCATTTACAACTATTAAATGAACCTGGTTACAAATAATTTTAATTAATCTTGTTCTTTTTTACTTTTTAATTTGGAGGAAATTTTGTTTAAAAAATAAATTTAAGATCATAAACAGTAAAGATTAAAATCATATAATTTATTTCTTATGAAACCTTATTATATGATAATCTTGCAATTTTAGGATTTTAAAAGGTTTAAATAAGTCGTTGTTCAAACCTTTTACGCCTTCCTTTCAAATAATCCTCGTATCGAATCCAATTTTCTGACAGATAAGTTCACTCCATTTATAACCTATTCAGCGTTTTAGACTAGAAGATTTCATTCTTAAATCCTTTATAGATTACAAGTCTTTGTGTTTGTTATTTCATTTTAATAAAGGTTCGTTGCTTCAGAATACTTTGATAACTAACACAATGGCTTTATTGATAATATCCGACTCAAATATTTTTCCCTTGGTAATATAAATCCCATCTTCTTTCAAAATTAAACTGTTCCTTTTTCCTTATTTATTAAATTATTATAACATTATAAATTTACAAATATAATTAAGTTCGGTCGTCAAGGAGACCTTTCATATTCTCGTGTGCATAATCAAATTGAAGAGTTCCATCGTTCATTCACCAAAAAGTAATGAAACCATCAAGAACTTGACTTTAATAAATTTCCCCTTAACGAAATATTTTTCTCTGAGAATTGTCACTGGATATTTTTTCATCAAATATTTGTGAAAAACTAGGAAATATCGTATCTTGTTCCAGTTATTTTTATTCTTCTAAGCTTTATGTCAATACCGCACAATTGTAAAGAGTTTTTGCTACAACAAGCTTCTATTTTGAAACGGAGATAAAGTCGTATTTCCGACGTTTGACATCTGCGTCACTGATAAAATGAAATGTTTAAAGATGTTTCGGAAGGGTAAAGTAGTACTAGTTGAAATTTATTTTGAAATTTCATTTCCTCAAGAAAAGATTTTACTTTTAGAACGTACAGTTTAAATAATTCGCTTTTAAAGCTCTATTTGTATCAACAATTTGTCTAGTAACTTTTAGTTGATTTAAATTTCTCATTGAAACGATAAAATGTAAATTTATTCCCCCCTCGACATAAACTGAAATCTCTCCAAGGTAAAATTTTACGTTAAACTATAACATACATTAAAGAGCATTAACAATTTATGCTATAAACTCATGTTAGTATGCACGAACCTCTTTAACGATTTTCCATCCATGTTTTCTACACCTAAAGTACGCCTGGTGGTTTCCATAATTGCGGGGGCTGCGGTCGTTAATTTAAACTACTCCCTGAGAACGGGTTAAACTTTTTGCATTGATTTGTAGGTTATTAATGTATCGTTACTTCGTGAAGGTAAGCCTTTTATCTGTTTTTGTAATTGCAAAATTGTGAAACCCATTAATTGCAATACGCGTGCCTGAATGTGTAATATTGATAAGAAATTAAAAAGATTTCTGAATGCTACAAAGAATATGTGAAAATGAAAAAGATAGTGACCAATTCGACTTGAAGAATTAAAAACAGAATAAGATTTCAACAACATAATTGAACTCATCTGTTAAGGAAATAATTCTTGAGATTTACATTAATGGCTGGTTGCACCAACCAATAAACTTAGTTTGGAACCAAGATTGAATAAAGTCACCGTTGCACCAACAGTGAAGTGGCAATAACCGTGGTTTGTATGCTGTCAAGATTCAACCCAAGACTCAAGGTGGTTTATTATTATTGCGGTTGCGGTCCTGTATGACAAGTATGCAACTTCACGTAAATACATGTAACTTCACTTTACTTTCCAATTTTGCTGATTTTTTTTGCTTAAATTCAATTTAAAGTTGGCAGATGGTCGTTTTCTATTTATTCAAAATTTTCTTGATAAAAATTTTTTTCCGTAGGTAATGTTTATAGATTATTAGGTAGTATAGGGTTCATATCGATACAGTTTTGCCAGACTATCGTAAGCCACAAAAAGTAAATTTTACAGGAGTAATTTTTTTATATTTTAAGAAGTACACAAAATAGCAACTTTTTATTATAAAACTATTTGATTTACAGTAAATCACCTGTAAGTAATTTTTTTTGCACTTACATTTCTCTGCCGTTACATTTTTAAAATTTAGTGTTATCGTAACTAGCAGGGTTACAATACTTTCGCAAAATTATCGAATCGCTTACGATAATCTGCAGGCAATCAAAAAACAACACCATTTTCTTGTATAATTTTTTTATTCAAAGAAGTACTACGAGGGCGGTTCAGTAAGTACCCGTGTTTGACGACAGAAGGCGTTCCTGAGGGAAGTTGGTGTTATCATCGTGTGCTGCCATCTATCAAACGACGGTATAACAAATTGCAGACTGATTGATAGGTTAGTTTGGATTTGACAGCCATTTGAGTAAGACGTGTTTCGTGATTTTAGCAAACATGGAAAAAGAGCTGTATCGTTCGGTAATTCGCTTTCTGTTTTTGGATGGAAAAAAATGCGAGGAGATAAAAGCAAAGTTGGATGCTGTTTATGGGGACACTTCGCCATCTATGACCCAGTTAGATATTGGTTCAACGAATTTAAACGTGGGTGAACATCCGTTTTTGATGAGGAGCGACCAGGACGCCCGGCAGACCTGGTTACCGAGGAACTCATTCAAAAAGTCCACGACATGAATCTCGCTGATCGACGAACGAAAGTGCGTGAAGTAGCAGAGGCCGTAGGTGTGTCGACCGGAACGGCAATTAATATTTTACATGATAAGTTGGCTATGATAAAATTGTCGGCGCGATGGGTGCTGCGATTGTTAACGGTGGACAACAAGCGGATGCGGCTGTTAACTTTGAAGCAGTGTTTGGAGCAATTTAAGCGAAATCCGAAGGAGTTTTTGCGTCGAGTTGTCACCGTTGATGAAACCTGGATTCATCATTACACACCAGAAACTAAGCAACAATCAAAACAATAGATTTCTCCCGGTGAATCTGCTCCAAAGAAGGCGAAGATGGTTTCATCGGCCGGAAAGGTCATGGCGACGATTTTTTTAAAAAAAGGAAGAACGATCACTGGACAATACTACAGTGAGTTATTAGACAGCTTCGACAAAAAATTGAAGGAGACACGGCCGCATTTGGCGAAAAAGAAGGTGCTGTTTCACCACGATAACGCACCAGCACATTCATCCGGAGTTGTCGCCGCCAAACTGCATGAATTGCGTTATGAATTGCTGCCGCACCCCCCGTATTCACCCGATCTGGCTCTCTGCGACGTTTTCTTGTTTCCTAGCATGAAGAAATGGCTCGCGGGAAAAAAATTTAGCTCAAACGAGGAAGTCATCGCCGAGATAGAGGCGTATTTTGGAGAGTTCGACAAATCCTATTTTTTGGAGGGGTTAAAAAATGGCAGGAACGTTGAGAAAAGTGTATATTTCTAAAAGGAGACTGTTGAAAAATAAAAAAAAATTTTTGAACAAAATTGTGTCTTCATTTCTAACACGGGTACTTATTGAACCGCCCTCGTATACCTGTTTTTAGAAAAAGTAGAAAATATCTTTCATATGCTTATAAACAATAATGAATTTCTTTTAAATAAACTTTGATCATCTTTAAGGTAATAATAACGTAATTAAATTGTTTTTTGTCTTATAAAAGCTATTCTGTTTCACTAGAATCTTCTACGTCAGTTTCTGGCAAAGTGTCTCTTACGGATGCTTTGGAACGGAGATCGTAGTACTCTGTGTGAAACTTTTTGGGAATTACATTCTTCTGGTACAGGTTACGCAGATCTTTAAGTTTTAATGGTGAAATACTCAATATTGATCTGTACACTGGTATAGAAACTACATCTGTTTGACTTCTGCGACCTAAAAGTAAATTTAAAAATTAGTTGCTTATTGAACGAACTACAATTGATATTTAAAACTCCTTTCACTTAACTCGGAGATGAAGTATGTATGTCCGTTTAAGACATCACCAACCAAGGGCATTTCTTAACTGGTGAATAACTTTGAATATCGATTCATATACTAAGGGTTATCAATAACTAAATAAAAAACTTACTGACAAATTAAATTTCCAGATTTGTTTCAAGACAATTGTAGAAGTATTTACTTGGAAACTTAATTTCCCTTTTTCAAACATCGCTTGCCTCAGTCTGCTTATTTGAAAAATTTGTCCATTCATTGTCCTAGTCTTTGCAGGCAGACATTCATCGCCATATCTTTTCCAGTTTCCAAAGTCGGTGTGATGTAATCGCATTACCTCAAACGGTCTTGGATGAGTTCGTGCACTGGCAATGATAGTATCCCATTCTGAAAGAGCCCAGACTGTTCTCTTTTTAATAAACCTTTCCAGTGTGGCGTGGACTACATCTACTGTCATATAAGTGTGGCCAGGAAGCAAGAAGACAATTTTTAAAGTTTTAATATTTTTGGAATGTTTTTGCAAAAATGTTTGTAGCATTGCTAACATAGCACGGTTTTTATTCTGTCCAGGACAGCTATCACAATACAGTATAACGTTTTGTTTACGACCCATTTCGTCTACTTTTGTCAAATATTTGAACAGTACTGTACATATTTCATTGCGCCCTCTATTACCATCAGTCTCACCCCACAGATAGCAAATCCCGTTTCTTGAACCACATTCGTATATTGTTTCGTTATAAAATGAGTACTTTTGTGAATAATATAAGAGCAAGTTATCCCCATGAGGGGTATTTAACACCTTTTGAAGGTCAAAGTTGACGCAAATATATGTGTCATCCAAAAGATGTTTTTTTATGATCATTTAAAAACAGCTCCTTGCTTTCGTCCTTTGTTTTCAAGTGTTCCTCAAATGCCATTTTAGAACTATCAGTTTCGGAAAATTCTGGGTCTTTTCGGCTTTCGCACAGCCGACATTTGTCCTATTGGTGAAAACCCAAATTAAAGTCTTTTTGAAAAATTTCTCTGAAAACTTTTAGTGATGGCTTACCTGCAGAACCAGTTTCTTTCAGGTCTCTCGGAAAAATTCTGTATAAAAAACTAACATTTCTTAAGTCATTTAAAAGGTTTTCGCGGTCATTCCTGCTTTGGGAATAATGTGGTGGTACTGCAGGAAGCTTTTTGATAAAATTGTGTACAGATTTTTTAATTTCGATCGGTGTCTTATTGTGTGGTGGATGCTTTCCTCTTTGATCGGGCTTGGCAGACTTTTGCACTGACTTTTGAACTGCATAACGCAGTGTCATTTGAGAAATGTCTAATGTCTTTAACAAGAATTGTTGGCACACCTCTGTCTGTTTATCGTTCCAATCTATGAAGCACTTAAACAAATTTGTCTTTTACTGCTTGATGAATCATTGGTGCGTCGACGGATTTGTACATTTTGGACACAATCTAAAAGCCAGTTACGTTGTCGTTCATAACTCCCTAAACCCCAATAAAATTCATGAATGTCATGTCTTTCAAATTCAGTAAAGTTTTTACGCACTGATTCTGACACTTTTCCTTACAAGGATTGGGGTTAACATGTTTGTCTTTCCCGTATACGTTTACATTTTTATTCAATACCTTTTTGCTGCACTTCTTTGGTTTTTGCTTTCCGATATTTCCTACGACATCGAGTTCTTTATTGGCATCATCGTCTTCATTCCAGTCATTATCAGAAAGCACCAGATTCATTTTTTCCAAAAAGAATGAACTATCGGAAGTGTGTCTTTTACAAATATTAGCTTTTGGAATTGTGTTGGTAATATTAAATTCTTCATTTTCCGATGAAGAGTCGTAGTCAACAGGTCTGATATTTTTGGTAGATTTGTGATGTGAGGCTAAACTAATGCTTGTTGTTTCAGGAATATCAAAGAAGCTTACCAAATTGTATTCTGATAAGTGCTGGGAATCGTCAGAAGCCTCAAGTTCTATAAATGCCTCATTCAGAGTAATCGAACGCTCGGCATCTGAATTGATTTCAAGAGTTGCATTCTCAATTCCATTCAAATCTTGTGGAAGAATATCAACAGGCATTATTGCAATTAATACTATTGACTAAAAAATGTATGTTGAACAGGGGCTGCATCACAAGTAGGAATGTCATGTTCGTCTTCTAAGTCATTAATGCCATTCAAATCCCGATCTTTATTAGCAAAATTATAAAGAACAGCTGTTGCTATAATTATTCTTAAATAATTTTGTATCTCTAATGACATTCCAAGTTGCACTAGTGGAAATCTCTCTTTCTACACCCCAAAAACTCTTTCGACCACTTTTCTCGTTTTAACACGTGCATTCTGATATCTTTCCTCAGATTCCGTTTCAGAAATACCTAATGGTGTTAATAAACAATTTGTGTACATTTAGCCACTCTCGCCTAATAAATAACAACTTGGAAATTTATTTGCTTTTAATCTTGCACGAAGCAAACTGTTTGAAAATATGCTGCTATCATGTACCGAGCCAGGCCACCTAGCAATAATATCCATAATATTTTAATAATGCATCACACTCTACTTGAACATTTATAGAGAACTACCTTTGCTGTTTCCATACAGCTTTTAAATTCTTCTTCGTTGTAATAATTAAATAAATCACTTCTGTTTCTAATTTGCATTATATTGGGAAGTAAATTTAAATTGGATTGTCATCAACAATTAACAAAACTAAGGTAAAACACAAACGTGAAAATCAGTGGTAATTTGAGGTTAGGTGTTGATAAACGTAAACAACACGCTAAAAACAAACTTGGCGGTGCTTTTTCAAATCATGTAACCAATCACATTCTTCAATTTTCAGAATGAGTACGAGTATATAAAACCAAGTTTATATTTGTCTGTGCAACAGTTCCACGTAAAATCTAAGATCGTGGTTAGAAACTAAGTTTCAGCAATCTGTTGATTTGCCGGAGGTTGAAGTTTAATAAATTTATTATTCCTTCCTCAGATTCTATGGTAAAAGTAAAGTTGTTCAATTGGTACTTACGCAACAGTATGCCTATGGCTGATTTCAGCTTGCTAATTATTTTCTATGCTTATAGACCACCATTCTCTAGTTTCCAAAGAATTTGTGAATATTTTTGAGAAAAGTTGCCTGCTGATAATTATCACCGTTTGGATTGATGTTTTGTAACAATAGTACAAAAATACATAAGAGCAAATAGACAAAATCTACATGAGTGGAAATGAGACAACACGAACCAATAATCAACTCGTCAGGGCATTCTCAAAAATAAACATAAGATGCTGGCCACCACGTGCTTATAAATCTCAGTCAAGTGAAGTGATTCTACTGCATTACAGCTTGTAACGGCAGTTAAGATTATACATAAACAACAACTGTTCTCATAAATTACAATACTACAGTAACCCAGCTCTTTGTTGAACTTATATTGGTACATAGTCTTATTCCAAACGGTATACCCTGCGTAACAAAATAATCAGCTGATTTCACACAAATTCAAGACATTCTCATTTTGCTTCTAAAGCAATCTTTGATTACAAAATATTAGAACCATAAAAGATGTTAACCTGCACATTTGTCACAGTAAAGCCACAACAATAGCGTCACAAGAGGCAAAAAGTGTGAATGGTATCAGCAAACATAAAAATCAGTATTTGGAGTGTACAGTAGGTCTGTATATTCATATTTACTTGTATGATATGCAAAAAAATGTAGATACTGTTAATCCGGTTAATGGTACGGTACATTACTGATGATCTTTAAGTGAAATACGTGGACTACCGATTGGGGTGTCCTTTGTGTGAAAAAATACCAGGCTTTGCCCTTTATTGGCTCTCTTAGGAGATCAACATACGGGTGTTTTTGCTTCACCAAGTCTAACTAACTTTTTAACTTTAGGAATTCTTACTCTAAACTGAATTTAAATCGCTTGACTAGTGTCAACTATTCGATCTAGTACTAAAATACTAAAATTGTGGGATAGGTATTAGCCTATAAAATGAGATTTCTCAGCACTTGCGGCATATCAAACAACTGACAAGTAAAGTATTTGGGCGCCATGTTTAACAAAGAAGGTAATAGTAGTGAAGAAATTACGTGTGGAATAAAGAGAGGAAGAAACGTAATAGGAGCCGTGGAACAACAATATTAATAATGACACAAAACGAAGAATATACTCTGCAATTGTAAGAAGCGTCACTAGATATGTCATTTACTGGTACGAGCATGTGAAAAGAATGGAAGAAGATGGTCAAGAAGAATATTGAAATAGGCAGTAAAGTGGAAATACTTTGCACCGATTATAGCATTTATTTTATTCTAACTCCTATAAAAAATCATAATATTAATTAAATGAACGAGTTAAGGTATTTATAGAGAAAGAAGGCAAGAGCAATTCAATTATACTATAAATGTAAAGTGTAGAGGTAATACACGTAAAATAAATATAAACTTTAAGGAAAAACTAAAACTGTAGAACTTAGGTCATTAACTGAAATTCATTCCCATCGGAATTTGTCAAAATTTTGGATTTTGTATATTCCTCTTTTTGTTACTTGTATAGTGGATCGATTCCACCAAGAACCTGTTCCTACTTATACCAGATCTCAGCATTCTTTGAGGCTATTTTCAAAATTGTTTTGATTTGACCATGGCTCTAATCATTCAACCCTCTTTGTCAGCATTTGTTATTTTACCAGGATACAAAACATTTTCGTATTCACATATCACGTGCTACCCAGTTTTTCTAGTAACTTCTTCAAGTTGTCAACGTTGGCCTTACTCAATAAACCAGATTCAAGTTTTTTTATTAAATTCAACATTGTTTTCTACTTCTTCTACCACATTAATATCATCGTCTGAATCTTTTAATGGTATGACAACTGAGTTATCTTTATCTGAAGAAAGATCCACTTCTGCAGTAACTATTTTATTTTTCTTTTCCTTCTTAGATTCCGAAACTTCACCTAGGTCGATTTCGAAATGTGCGATACTTATTCCTGCTGCAATATTTATTTTTCTTTTCCGGCGAACTATAAATTCCAAATTAAAAAAAGTCAATAAACGAATTTTAATTGTTATTTTGTGTTTCCTCCTTGTGGTGAGCTGTATTCAATCTTTCCAAAAGCGGTGTAATATCTCACGGACGAATACCGCATTTTTTAAACCCTGCTTTTAAGTTTTCTGCGGAATTGTGTTCCAATTTGTTAAATACTTTTTGAGGAGTTGCGGAAAATGCTATTTCTCCAGTGTATTTGATCTACTGCCAATATGTGTTTCTTTATATCTGGATGGTATCTCCCGCCAGGCCCTTTTCATTGATGCGAAAAACGCCACGTCGAGTGGCTGTGTGGTAGTGGGCTGTTTGAAGGTAAACATAAAATAAACATCATGTTGTCTACTTAAATCAAAAACGTCCATATTAATGTACGATAAGGTTATCTTTTATGACAATTTTTTTGCTTTTGGCCTTCTTTAACTTAGGAAATAATATCGTCTTACACCCGTCTGAGAAAGTTTGAGATTTGAACCATGCCGAGGACGTATTACTAAATCGTGCACCTTTGGGACCATTTTCCATTCAAGTATCCCACATGTAGCTTGATTTATACACCACGTAAAGTGGTAGAAGTTCCTCAGCAGCATTTCATACCATTAAATAAGCTACTTTTTGATGCATTACATATACGTTCTGGATACTTCATACCGCGCTTAGTCACAACCATTGTTAGGCCAGGGTTGTCTGTCAAGTTGATCGCATCGTAATTATAGATGCATCCAGGCGGAACACCATCTAAAGTATGGCTCAAATTTTGAATATATTCTTTCAATGTAGTCTTGTACAAGGCAGCTCTACTGCGTTTAATGTTGGACGCGAATCTAATTGTTAAATCATGGTAAAGTATACCCATTTTTAATGAAAATTTATACCTCCTAATAAAAAAACACATTATTTATGCTAATCAAGATTAAAAGTTTCTCTGACTATATACAAGTGTAGCTAGATATAGAAAGGTAATAAAAAACACGTACCATATATATTCACCTGTTGTCTCTTCAACACTATAATTTTACAGTACTCACGCTTTAACAAAAAAGTAAGATTAAACTATTAACCGGCGGTTAACCGAAATATGACGGTTAATGTAATCTAAATATGCACCAAGTTGAAATTAGTGGTGTACCCTTGCGGATGCCTATAAAACTTTTTGCCAAAAAAGCAATTCTCTTTACTCAATCAGCAATAGAATTGTTTTACATAAGTGGTGCAAAGTTAACCTAACGTGGGCAAAGTACCTCGGTTTACGGTACCACTAGAGAAACCAACGCAAGGAAGTCCAAAATATGGATGGATTAAAAATATTGAAAAGCAATTACAACACGACATTTAAAGAAAATAAATATTTGAACAGACGAATTGGGCAACTGGAAGCAGAGAAGCAACAGAAGCAACTCTGGTTAACAACAACAAACTTACACATGGCAAAATAGTATTGTTGAGCTTTTTAAGAGACACAAACCTGATTATTGGAAATTTTCATAAAAAGCTTTTAGGTAATTTGGCAATCATAAACCTATATCAGATTGTGACGTATTTCATCACAGTAGACAAATCAATAGTCAAAAGAAAATTCTGAAAGGTGACTACTCAATATGGTCTCCAAAGTCATATTAACGCTTCTGAGAATTCTCGCTGTAATTATCCGTTTGCAGGTCTTACATATTGTGCACAAACAACTTGTTTGCTTTCTCAACACATTGTACATCAATGTTTAATTTTCAGGAATATAGCTTAGCTTAGGACCCTCCTTGGGTGCCCGCCCTTTTGTTAACTACTCGATTGTTTCCACCTCTCTTTCCGCTGTTTTTTTCTGTTTCATCTGATAAATAAGTCGTTATGGTTGACCTCGTAGTACGAAATGAGTGTCGTTGTGTACGTGACAGATAGTTTAAAACTTTTGGACTCGCATTTTCTTCTCTCTCCATCTTCATAGATTTTAATCTCAAATTCCCGTTAGCAAAAGATATATTTGAACTTGCAGAAAGCCCACATCTTTTCAATGGGCCTGAAATGGTGTACATATGTAGCATTACCAGTTTTAGACTAAATCTCAAGTTTTTCCAATTTAGAGAATTGACCACTTCTTTAGTATCTGGCCAAAATGAATTTTTTCCTTGATTTTTGTGTTGATAAATAAAAGACAAGAATTATTCCTGTTATTACAAAGGCATTTGATATTAATCCATGTTGTGAAATCGCCTCTCAGATTAGGATTTTGTTAGAGAAAATTTTTTTCTTGTCCATATCCAGAGTTTTAAGATAGAAAGGTTTGCATGGTGTGTGATCCCGATCTATGGGTACGTGAGTTTCATCATCTGAAATAAATAATCTTCCATCTCTAGAATCAATCTATGCTTTTTGTAGTCCTAAAGGCACAAATGGCATCCTACCTTGTTCTTTAGCAAGATTTTAATAACTTTTAATGTTTCTGCTCGTCACTCTTAGTGTACTCAAACGAGAAATAGTAGAATCCTAAATAAACAGTTTTCATATTTTTATTCTCGAAAATGTACATGACAAATAGTTAATTATTTTTTATATTGCAATTTATTCTGGCTTCTTCTTTTATTAAAAAAATAAAATGATACAAACTAACGAGCTCTAACAAGATAATAATAAATACTTTTAACTGTATGTTATGTAAAGAATTCGCAACTGCAGTAGCTGAACTTTGAACTGATACATTATTATATCATCGCGAAACTACATACGCTTTCAGAGTGTTTTCCACTCTTGGGAGTAATAACTTTTTATAACTGGTTTATTAACAAACTGTAGCATATTTTAATAGTTACGTACAAAGTCCGTATAAAAATTATTTTTGACTTTTTCTTATATACATTTTAAACTTTTCTTACAAGATTGATTATTACATTAATCAATTATATTAACTTTAACCTTCTAATTTACCTATATATTCTTTATTTAGTGATACTTTCTAAGAGATATCTTTTGTGAAAAACTTCCACGTCATTTAAACTACAGCCAACTAGGCATTGTTCTTCAGATGTCTAGAAAGGAGTGGCGACTTTTGAACATTGACTCGTTCGCATTTATTTTGTCTAAAATCTTCTACCTACTTCTAAACGCGTATAGACCAGATGCCAACTAGGCAACCGTCTTATAGAGAAAAAACTGTACTCAACTGCAGATTGCATTCCAAAAAAATGTGAGCGCACATTCTTTATAACTGGTCCGCCTACTTGGTTTTGGTGCAGTTCCATATCTAGTTTTAAATGGCTTTCAGTGACACTAGGTTACGACACTAATGAAAGAATTTTTATAAGAACTTAACATACGTCAAAAAAATTAATGTCAGAATGTTTAATTATCTGAGTATTGTGATTTTTTTTAACCACCACACTAACGCCACTTTGGTGATGATCATGATCTAAGCATGAATCTTTAAAAACTATAATGCTTCTAAAGTTGCACATCTCGAAATGATTAAGTACAGTACTCCAAATTGTCATGTTTATACCTTTATAAGGGTATAAGAATCTTTACAATATTGACCGTTATGAATCTAACTCGAGCGTTAGAGACCAATTACTGCACGTGCCGATTTCTCCGAGGGGAAGTCAGTAGGTTACAAGTGTTGAAAAGATCCCTACTTGTAAAAGCTCTTTGTACTCTAGATGTTAAGTCTTACCTTTTTTACTTTTTGACACTCAAATGGAATTTGTTCCGATTGTGAAATGTTTAGATTTTAAGTTCCATTATTTAATATTTTATATAATTATGTTTCGAATACAATATATTTAAAAATTATTTTTTAAACATAACTTCTCCTATACACGCTAAGGTAAATAAATAATTAAATTCTAGTCACAAGTATTTTGTGTACTTTCATTTCATAGAAACTCAATGTTTCATACAGTTAATGAAAAAGTCTTTTTAGCTCCCCCTTTTTTATTCGAATTGTTCTTCAAGCATCTTTAATACGTCTGGGTACTGAATAATTTACTCTTCAGACCCCTCTAAACTCCCTCTCTCAAAAGTAGTATTGTAATTTGCAATCTAGCCTCAGCGATATTAGCTTTAAAAGTACCGTCTCCTCCTCTAGGGAATAACGTCCCGCAACAATACACTGGCTGTTTGTTAAATACTTTAATTTCGAAAATTATCCAGAAATTCTCTCAAACCTTACTTTGCTTTAATTTTATTTTAAAAAAGGGAGAAAAACTCACTCTTGATACTAGTGCGTACAAATTTATATGCTCTTTGTTTAAATTTGGGATTGTAATATCTTAACAAAGCCATTGCAGATGTTACTAATGGGAGTATCAGGTAGGCCATCCATTAATAATGTAGTGCACTTGAGGCGTATTCAGTATACCTTTACGTTTATGTTTAATTAACTAATTAATAGTTGATTTGGTTACAGGCGTCTTTGTGAGGCTGAATATTACGCTGGTATTACACCAGGAAAATTTAAAAACCTTTAAAACGATCGTTTCCTGTATTTGCTTTAAAATTATTTAAATCGTGTCTATTTTACAATATTTACGTATATAAAGTATAATTATAAAACTAAAGACAAAAAGTTGACATTTTCCTGTACTTAAAAAATAATATTTTTACCGCTCCAAACTTTATATTTTAAAATTTCAAAAACGCGATTCTTATGTAACTATGATTAGCAAATGCCGATGTGAACTTTCATTGCTATTCAGATCATCATTGTCATTATAGTTGTTATGGAAAAAAATGATAGATATGAAAAGGAAGCATTTTTGGGCTTTGGTAAAATTTGAAACACCTTGGAGATGAAAGTTGCAGGTAATATCACCAAGAATATTATGGAGGTAATTCAACCTATAGTAGTAGATCAACTTTTGTATTGATTATATCTGTTAGGTATGTAGATTGATGGTGTAGTGTCGTCTTTAGTGAACTACAGCAGGCAAAAAATATCCTTTTAAAACCATATGACTAACAAGGATACTCTCGTACTATTGTTAGAATGTAGAAAAAACAGATTTTGAGAGTTTCAAGTGAGTTGATAGACAGAGTATTGATACCAATTAAATTTTTTTCTCCTGAACTAAAAAGAAACACAACTGCTGAGTATTTCAATTTTAGTTAGAATATTCTCTTACCGTGGACAGAGAACTTTTAGAGTGTGGACTGTATCCTACTCAATTGCAGAAGGTGTTCCTGCAAGCGACACGTCTATTATAATAATTACTGTGAGACGTATTTCAAATCGGAGATGGTGACCTGATATTACACTGTACGCTGTCAACCTTGTTCCAAACAAAGACATTGTTTTCAGCTCCCTTCTGAAACAAAAAAATGAATCCGTTTCACTCATTCCGGAGTTTGGGTAGCCATGAAGTAACGAGACTAATGTTTCACAAGACGCGAAGGTGGAACCATGTCAAATTCACCTTCGACATTATTGTGTTATATTTGTGACAGAAGTGTTTTGAGCGTTTAATGTTTAATAAAGTTGACCAATGAGTACATTTCATGTTTTTAGTAAAATTGGAAAAACAAACGCTGACACAATGTTGCATAATCTTGAATGTGGCTTATAGGAAAAAATTTTCAACTGACACCGAATTTTTAGAGAAGGTTGGAAAGATGTCGACAATGACGATCGTCGTGGTTGCTCCTCAACTTTGGAATAGATAAAAAAAGTGAATAAAACTAGCAATAAAAATCTTCAGGCAGATTTTGCACATAATTTGGACACGAGGTAGGTTTTTACGAAAATGATACCAAAACTTCTTACTTCTGGCCAAAAGGAAAATTGCAAGCGAATTTATATTGACATTTTGGCAGAAACTGAGAACAACCAAAACTTTACAGAAAGTGTCATAACTTGAAACTTGAATCTTTCTTAACTGAAACAGAAAGAAACAATCTATGCATTATAATCACCAGTCTCACCGAAAACGAAAGAAACAAGCAAAGTAAGATCAAGTTCAAAGTCATATTGATTATTTTTTTTGACATGAAGGATGTCAGTTTGCAACATCGAGTAAAAGAAAGACAGACTGCATTAAAATTACTACAAGTTAGTTCTAGAGACACCTAGAAAACAACTTACAAAAATACCAGAGTTTTAGAAGAACAGCCTTATTCTTCACCAGGATAACGTGCTCGTTACTTCTGCGTTCTTGATAAAGCACTTTTTGACTAAGAAATATAACATTGTTTTGGACGTTCTTCATATTTGCTAGAATTAGCTCTAGCGACTTTTACTTGTTTCTCAAAGAGAAGCCTGAGCTTATGGAAAAACGCGAAAGATCATTTGGGTTTCAACATGTCAGTTAGGTTGTATCTTTCAGCATTGAATTCAAACCTTTACATCATTATTGTTAAAGAAACTCTTTTCCAGTCACGACTAGAAAATAAAAATTTTGTGGGGAGGGGGAGGCTTAAGGGCGGCATTGGCATTGGCATTGGCAAGGGATGCAAAACGAGAATGTATAGATCACTGGAGTATTTGAGCGGCATGGAAACCAGATGTGATGGCGGTGGTGTAGCAACGTGTTGTTTTCTTTGAGGTTACAGCGGCGCCGGCGGCTTCTCAATGTACTAGGCCTTCTGTAATAGTCTGAAACTTAGTTTGTAAAAGGAAAATGCCATTTGCGGATCGGGTCTTATATTGCGCCATATTAAATTAAATTAATGCAGCTCATGGAGAAGGTACTCTTTTGGCATTAAGGAGTATACTCAATCAAAGAATATTAGAACCACTAACTAGGTAAATCCATAATTTGGAAAAGGTACATGTGATGCTGATTTTGCTGATGAAGTGTAAAACTGCTTACATAAGGATTTAAGATGCTACAAAGTCAACCAAAATTGAGGCTGCTTATAGGGAAAGTCTCTGAGAAAACTTCTAACTTTAGAGACAAGTTATGGTTGTTACAGAGAAGGATTGCCGAGGGCTGGTTCACATTTTTTTGTCTAGGGATTGGAAATCGAATTTAGAGAATTTTGGGTATGTAATCGTTCTTTTACTCAGCTGGCTTAATATTGATCCTTTAAAAACCCTAAGCGCGCATCTATACGAGGAATCTCCTCCAGATCGTACACTTCTGCCGAAAGGTGGAGACGGTCCACACACAGCATCCCGCTGCAGAAGGCCCTTTTTTTTCTTTCGGGGTTCAACGACCTAATATAGTGTTCGGTGGGAAAAATGGTAAATTTAGAATAGATGATGGGTCGAATAAAAATTTACTACATTTGTAGTAGCATCTTAGAGTGTCCTCTGTTCTGGTGAACAATGCCCAAGTAGTGCGTCAGTTCATCGTTTTACTTCAGTGTGCAGATGCATCCAACGTTAAAATAGTTGACTGAATATAAAAATTTGAACCGTGAGCTCTGAAAGGTTTCAAGCAAATGTCTGGTGAGCCGCGTTTCCCTGCTTTAGGTACGGTTGCTATGGCGAAACAAAACAAACTGGATTTTTGGGAGTTTGGTTTGGTTTTTCATGTTCGGAGTCAGAAGCGTAGTCGAGATAGAAGGACGAGATTCATAGGAATCTCTTGTTATGCTCTCTCTTTAAACAGAGCCAGGTGTGGACACACGCAATTTTTATGAGAGAAAGAGAATACGGATTTCATCGAGTTAAAAGCTTCTTAATAAGCTTTTCATGCTAGACTTTCGAGGTCCAGAAGCATAACCGTAAACCAAAGTCTAGAGTTCAGAACAACAGACAGAAAACGAAGTTGGTGCAATTTTATAAAGCGATTTATTTTTAGATTATGTAATTGTTATGAAAAGAATTGTACTTGTCGGTACTTTTATTTTATTCGTAGTGTAAATTCCCGATTGTCAAGCTTAAAAGAATTTACTGTTTGCCAAACTGTCGCTGATTGTAAACTTGTCACTACTACTTGCTGTAAAGCTAATGCTATTAGTTGCAAGACGCAGTAATCATAATATATTTGTTTGTGAATGATCATTGTTGTTGTAAATTGCTGTGCTATAGCAAATTTCTAAAATACTAATAATTAGTTTTTTAACTATATGCTTTCGAAACTTCATTTCATAATTTATAGAACATAAAAACAATGAAGACCATACATAGATATAAAGTCATTCAATAATGTTAGATAAGATGTAGTGAGTGTAAATCTTGTTATTATCATTCCCTAGCAATTTTCAACTTACATCTTTATTCACATTTTCTCCCTCTTTGTTATTTTAATACAGCGTACTTCACATGTACGTAAAACACGAGAAAGTAAAATATTTGCGCGATCTTTCCTAGCATAACTAATCTTTAATGATATTCAATAGAAGATAAATTTTAAGATTTATGCGAAAATACAAACAGAAATCTGGAGAGTGTGTAGGTATACAAACTCCCAGTAGGGCTAATATTATTTCAGGCGTCAGCTGCTGTTACGTTGGTAAATGTAGCGTATTATGTGCATCGCAAACGTTATTATGAAGTTATTTGTTACACAGCTAGTGCCTATAAATTACCAGCTCTCATCTAAAAGTTAACGGTTTCAAAATTATAATTGCAAATCGCCCGTCACTATGTGACTTTGCATTAAAGACCTGTGTATGATAAAAACTTCTTACATACTCTGTACTAACGAGATTAGACGAAAATTTCCTTTCACTTTTTTTCCAAGGTCTTTCTTTTAACACCATCTGTTATCCAAGGTGTAGCATAAATAATATTGCTAAAAGTAAGTTTTACTCTTTTCCAAGATAAAATACCCCCAAAGGGAGATAAAGTTAGTATAGTACCTAGAACAATTGAAGATAATACAAATTAACTAGATGATATGGGGTACAATTACCATTACGAATAGTAATATTACAGAATAATACAAGCACAAGGTCCATTATTGCAATTGCTGGTCAGTACAATTAGAATTCGTGCATGCAAGGAAAATTAGTTTGATAGATACGTCTGACTGAATAATAATAAACCTTCCTGTAAAATTATAGTCGCTCAAATTTACAATGCAAAGTAGTTGGTTTTTAAAGATACAGCAAATATAATAACGAAAAGTTGTTTGATATCGTCCTAATTATAGCAGCAGTTAACTTTTATTTTTTAAATACAACACCCTGTAGATTTATGGATCTATTTAAAACCAATAAAGAGATTCATAATAATGAGGTTTTCGAATAATCTAAAAACTATCGAGAAAGCTATGTGTTGTATTATTTATTCTGGAGAGTAAGAATTTGTCTAGGATATTTTTCATTCTTTTTATCTAGAAAGGGCCCAAAAAACATTCCTTATACAAGATCTTTCAGTTTTATATATATATAATATATAGGGTGAGTTTTTTCCGATGTCTAGTATGGGGATCTCGGAAACCAGCGGAGATAGAGAGACGACTAAATTGGGAAAGAATTTCAGTTTTACGAGCTTAACTTAATGAGCTTTTTGTTTTTTAAAAAAAGTGCATGGCTAACTAGGTATCTCGCAAAAATAGTTTTTTTGTTGTTTTGTTCAGTGCCTATAGCTCTGTTATTATTGACTTTAGAAAAAATGTATAAAGAAAGAGGTAGGTAATTGTGTGCTGAATAATACACTCTAACCGAATTTTTTATTTAAGCTATAGTTTTTGAGTTATAACACAAGCTTCTGTTTTTTCTAATGGAAACCGTAGTCGGCCATGACGTTATAAAAGAGGCCTTTTTTTAACAATTCTAACGATATACCACTTGACATAGTTAGTTTTATAAATAAATAAATTATGGCCTTTTTTCCTTTCCATTTTCGAACTGTTCAAGTAGTACGCTATGGAAACAATTGATAGATGTGCATCGCGTTTGATAATAAAATTTAAGTTAGTTATTAAAATTGTTCTTTTAATTTCGAAATTATAAACATAATTACTTTGATGTGAAATGTTTATTCCGATGAAGTTTTTTTAAATAAAAATATTTCTGAGAAACTAATAAACAGAGAAAGACAAATGATACATTAAGAAACAGTAAACGAAATTAGGATATAAATAAAGTAGTACCAAAACAACGTAATTGAAGTAAGTAAAGTATTTAAGATAAGTCAACAAAGCAGATTTAGATAGAAATAGGTACTTCACTCATAGGTGTAACTAAAAACTAAAAATGCTATTAACATAGTATGCTATGGAAACAATTAACAGATGCAAACGACAATTACCTATTGACAGGTGCAAATCATTTAGTTTATAATTAATGTTGATTTTGGTCTCGTAAATTATCAATATGTTTTTCTCATCAAGAAAAGCGTGATATGATTCAGGGTTACATTTTGTGTCATAAAAATAAAAAGATAGGGTATATCAAGAGTCGTACGAAACAGTAGATGACCTTAGAGATCTGTACTAGAAGTTTTTGCTAATATTGATGTACGTTCCGTTAGAAAAGCAACAAATTCTGTTTTAAAAAGGTGTAACTTGTGCATTAATCATAATGTTGGACCTTTTGAACATGTTTAGTCTTAAATACTTTACTTACTTTAATTACGTTGTTTTGGTACTACTTTATAATCTAATTTCCTTTATTGCTTCTTAATTCATCGTTTGTCATTCTCTGTTTATTGATTTCTCAGAAATTATTTTTATTTAAAATAACTATGTTTATAATTTTGAAATTAAAATAAAAATTTTCATAACTAACCTGAATTTTATTATTAGATGCGATGCGCGCATCTATCAATTGTTTCCATAGCGTCCTACTTGAACAGTTCGAAAATGAAAAGAAAAACAGGGCCATAATAATTTATTTATAAAAATAACTATGTCAAGTGGTGTATCGTTAGATTTGTTGAAAAAAGGCCTTTTTTATAACGTCATGGCCGACTATGGTTTCCATTAGAAAAAACACAAGCTTGTGTCATAACTCAAAAATTACAGCTTAAATAAAACATTCGGTTAGGCTGTATCATTAAGCACACAATTACCTACAACTTTTTTCTTTACACATTTTTTCTAAAGTCAATAATAACAGAGCTATAGGTACCAAACAAAATAACAAAAAAACTATTTTTGCGAGATATCTAGTTAGTTACGCATTTTTTTTAAAACAAAAAGCTCATTAAATTGAGCTCGTAAAACTGCAATTCTTTCCCCATTTAATCGTCTCTCTATCTCCGCTAGTTTCCAAGATCCCCATACTAAACATCGAAAAAAACTCACCCTGTATATATATCCCTGTTGCAGCCTTCTTGTGCAATGCGTCGTTTTTGAGTAAAATTGAGCTATGCTACTTTTTGCTTTCATACAAGAAATTATTGAATTATTGTCCTCGTATTATTATTTTAATACCAAGACAATTATAGAAAGCTCTGTTAATATCCTAAATTGGTAAATGCAAAATTATATCTTAATTCCAATATAAGAACAATATATCGTTGAGTTCACTCATCAGTAGACTTTTCTCTTCAATCACATATGGTTTAGTAAGATCATACACTACTTCTAAAAGTTGAAATGATTTCAGAACAGTAAGAATGAATATATTATTACCATCCCTTTTAAGGTCACCTATTTCAAAACGAAGACTAGATGAATTGATATATTTTTATCTTGTTCGGCTGGAGGTTCAGATTTTAAAAAAACATGAACGTTTGCTTTCACTTTTTGCAATGAACTTTTTACATCAAATTGCTTGTCTGGAAGGTTTTGCTCTCTTTTTCCTAAGGAGTATTTCCATCAACTTGTTCGGCTGGAGGATTAACTTCTAAAGAAGCCTGGAAGTTACCTTTCATTTTTTCCAAAAGAAATTCTGCATCATCTTTGTTTGGTTGCAGACTCAGTTTTCCTTGAAGGTTTCTTCCAGTTTCTCCAAAGGAATGTCTACATCAACTTGTTTAGGTTAGAAGCACAGAATCTAAACAAGCCGAGCAGTTTCCTTTCACGTTCTCCAAAAAGCTTCTGCATCAACCTGTTAGGTTGTAGATTCAGTTTCTAAAGAAGCCTGAAAATTTTCTTTCATTTTCATTAAAGGAATTTATACATCAACTTTTTCGGCTGGGGGTCCAAAGTTTAAAGAAACCTGGAAGTTTTGTTTCGCCGTTTTCAAAAGAAATTTTTCATAAAGCTTTTTGGCTGGAAGTACAGATTCTAAAGAAGCCCGGAAGTTCTTCTTTAAAGAAATTTCTGCATCAACTGACAAGAGGACTAATGTAGCTGTACTATTAGCATTTGATTCCTGAAAGCTTGATTAATTAATAGCTGGTGTTTTAAATTATCTCAAAATATATGCTTTTAGTAGGAATTGTTAACACGCACAGGAAATTAGAATAATAATAATCATAGTAAACTAGAATAATAACCAAATAATTAATTTTGACACACAAACATCAACAAAATGGCTTTATATTCTTTTAATTCTTTAAAGCAACTTAGCAAAATCTAAATATGTAAGGAATTACAAGTTAGTAAAACCTTTTAAGAGATGAGAGTATACACAATAAATTATGTTTGTCTCCCTTTACTTTATTCATAACCATTCATTTTTTGTTTAGGATTCAAACTTGCTTCATATACCATACAACGTAGAAAGTCATTAAGATGATAAGTTGATGGTTGATAATTTTTATTTTATGAAGTTCTGAATTTTAGAGCTTGTTTCAGGATGCTTTATTTTGATGATATTTTGAATTAGTCTTTAATTGGCTCTTTTGTTGATGATTTGATGACATGCGAAATGTTGAATACATTATCTCAATTAAGTTTTGTTCTAATAAAGATTGATAGATGCTCACTGTCATATTTGACGTAAATTTTAAATCTAGTAGACTTGAATAAAAACTTAATGTCTAGCTGGAGCAGTTTATACATATTTCCTGATTTTCGTCCCTCTACCTTAATTTTTTTTAATCTACAATGTTTTATTCTGGTTCTGATGCGTTGATATGATTTCTCTTAGAATATACAGTTCGTTATATATTAATTTATTTTTGTTTTGACTTGATTTTATATAGTTTTTTTGAAGCATTATATGGTTTTTTGCATTGTAGTAATTCAGTTAAGTTTTCCAAGTGCATGGTCTTTTATTTATTTTACAATACCCTAACATACGACTAAGGCTGCCTGCTAACTAGTTCTGGGCGGAATCTAAAAAGGTCGCATTTTAAAGTAAAAATATTCTATAAAAAGAACAGTTGTCATATTGGTCATTTACTAGAGGCTGGAAGTTGGTTATCACGTTTTATTTGTCAAAATAGAACAAAGAATCTGTCAGTTACTAATTTTTTTCTTATTACGAAGCCAAATGTAAACCGATCATCCGTGCTTATGTACTTGTCGCATTTATTTTATATTCACTCAATTTACTTTCTAATGGGCACATGTGCTTGTTATGCAATTAATTACATCAATAAATATTCATGCGATTTCATCCATGCATAACTAATACTTGGATTCCCTTGCTAGTTTTCCGCATTTTGAGTCGGATATCTTTTATGTTAGTCTCATAGACGACAAGCTGTAAAATAATTTATAAAAGTCAGTTTTGTGATTCAGAAACTGTGCTATACGCGACTGTCTATCCCAAATACAAAGATTACCTTGACTGAATTCATTTATCGATAACTCAAATTGTTAATTTGTTTCACTGCTACTTTGTGAAATTCTATGTTAATAAATTATAAATTTATAACAATAAAAACACGCGTCAGTCAAATGAATTTTGATTTTGTAAGCGGAATAGTCTTTTTATTTTTATAATTTATTATTTATTAACTCAAATTGTATTTATTGATTCTTATGATTAAATAATAATATTTATTACCAATTAAATGGGTTCAGTGGAATTGCTCGCTGCTTCATTTATACTTTTACTTTATTATCTCTTATGAAAGCCACCCACTTACTGTTCTTGACTTTGTGTATTTGCTCACTTTGTTTGGGTGAATTAAAAAAAACTCCAATTAGAAGTTTCAATTTACAAATTAACCCGATACATTTTTTTAAATAATTTGTTTTAGATATTGTGAGTAGAAATAAAGCGTTTTGCTATTGACTGATTATGTCTTCCTAAAATTTCAGATGCTAATAAATAAATTGATTAATTTTTGCATAAGGTTTTGTTATTTTCTATGTTGACCTCCTACAATTAAAAATTACAAACCTCTACTGGCCGTAAAGCAACTAGTACAACATCACAAATAAAAAATTATTTTTTTAATTATAATTGAATTATTGTACTAATAGTTGATGTGTTGACAATGAATACAAAGCAAATAGATATTGTATTAATCAGATGATAAACTAGTTTGATCTAGGAGTTATCTTCTGAAAATATTAAAAAAAGTCTCGAGAAATTTATATATGTACTTCTTGTTGAAATTTTTACAGCAGCAGTAACGTATTTCATCCAACTAAACAGAAATAATGCACAAAACATCGAAAAGAAAAAAAAAGTATTTTCTATATATCACGCAATCGGTCCTTTAAGATATAAAATGTGTGTCTATGGAGAAAACACCAAATAAAAAAGATTTAGGCACGTTGCTGACCACGAGCAGCTAAAAGGTTTCTTATATTACCTTCGTAATAAAATCTGAAGTTTGAAACGAAATAGCAAGAAATAAACACGTGATTATTTCGACGTTATCAGCTGAGCAAAAAATTATAACCGCAGATTAAATTTAGTGTGAAATCATGTTGCTGTAAAAACGTCATAAACAAATAATAATTCATGTTCAGCGAAAAGGTTTTCTTTTATAAGGAATAAACCAAGCGAATTACTCGCAAATATTCGGTGGTATAAAGACCTGACATTCATACAAATAAATTAAATTCGATTATTCAAGCATGAGTTCAATTTGCTCGAAACCAACAACTACCTCAAACCATTCAACAATACCTCCGTCATAACCCACCTTACGTTCTATTACAGTTCAATTTAATTCAATCTGTTTGATCTATAGAATATCCCCCGTTCGGATAATATGGACAAGGAGGAATGCTTTGAGGGACGCGTAGTCAAATACCATTTATTGGAACAGTTGAATCGTATGAATTGCCTTCGTTTCTGTTCTTCAAGATACTCTGCTCTATGTCAAACACTCTATTACCTTCCTATATTTGAGAAATTTATAACGTGGGGACGATCGCTGCGTTTCAAAGGAGAACTTCCTGACATCAACATTGATTGGACCACTCAGTTTTTAGTTATTTTTTTTAGATGATTCAGAGAGACTAAATTGTTATCTGTGCAAAGACCGATTTCGTGCTCCTTCGCATATTGCAAGAATTGATTGTTTTTTTATAATGAGAAGTTTAATTTAAAAGCAAGAAATTCTAAACATAAAACTCTCGGTTTCGAGAAGAAAATATGACACGCACGAAATCGATGTAGCGTCTAATAGAGTTATTTAAAATATTTATTACAGCTCACGCTGCTTCGAAGACGACCCTCTTTATGTATTCCATTTTGAAACTAGTAAGAGGTCTTCATTACATTATCAGAATAAAACTATAAATTCTTTGTTCGTTTTTAACGTACGCAAGTTAGGATAAAAACAAAATTGGAAAATATCAATTTTATATTGCGATTTAGTATACCGGGTGATCATTTTAAAACTTCCCACCTTGAATAACTTTTTAATTAATAAAATTATCAAAAATTGCTGAAACACGTCGATTTTGTTTTGGAGGGGGACATTTAATAACCTATTTTAATCAGTCGGGAAACTTTCACCTCCTCAACCATCCCTACAACATTTTAAATGGTACTACCCCAAGTTTCATTTTGAAGGGTATAAGATTCTAAATCTTTTACATTAAAGAAAATTAAGATCGGTCCAGCCGTTCGTGAACTGGAGACAGAAATGTATTGATTGAATTCCACTGTTTGTCTTTTGTCTTGAGTTATTAGTTCTCTACGTCTTGCTAATAATTCTTTAGTTTTATCACTTAGCTTTTGCTGCTTTCTGTATTACTTCAATTATCTGCTTGTTTTGTTGGTCAATTGTAATCTCTCTCTTCTTTTAAAATTTGAATACTGGGAAATAATTTTTTGTTGGAAGTTTTCTCGGTCTTCTTTGAGTTTCTGTCGGTCTATTTGATCATTTTTCTTTTTTACCATTTTCTTTTTTCCTTCTAGTTTGGTGTGCATTTTGATTTTACATTTGACAAGCCGCTGGTTTCTTCCCACGCTGATTCTGTTCAGTACTTATACATTTTGGACTATTTGATTTTTTTGTTTTTCCATTCAGGCTGCCCCATGTTCATTTTCTGTCGTCTCTCTTTTGAAAGAACGTATTCATATTAAATAGTTTCTGTTGTTCTAAGAAGTTCATCATTATAGTGCCTCTTTTGTTTTTTATTTCTCATCATAATTTTTGTTATCGCTTTGTCTCATTCCAATTTTTCAGTTACAGAGTCTCCCATCACAAAGTTGTGCGTTGCTGCGTCTGCTTTGAGACTTTCTGATATTTCCTTGTAAAACTGTGTCACTTTTTTGTCTTCGTACGAGTTGGTTGGGGCTCTGTTGGAAATTGCCTTTAGTGTTTCGACGTTTGTTATTCGATTTTTGTTGGTCAGTACTTCAACGCCTCCTGCACTATTGTATCCCTTTAGAATACAGTAGGTTTCCTGACTAAAGCACGGTGCATTCTTCTCCTCTTCTCATAGTTTCACATATTCCTAAGATGTCCCATTTTATTAAGTTAATGAATCGCACATTATAAGTAGCTAAGTTCATTTACGTTTGGCAGCAGGGTCCTATCCGGGTTTTCTTAGCTTCCTCTGGCGTTTTGCCTCTCTGAAATTGGCTGCCTTGTTTGGTGGCTCTTTGGCTGCTGGGCACTGGAGGTCGTTTCCTTCTTGTTGTCATCTTATAGAGGTACTGGCCGTGTACAACACCATGCTGGCCGCCCATTCTTTCCCTCTTACCTGGGGACATGCAATTTGTATAGGCAACTCGATTTACGAAATTTGCTACATCACATCATGATGTTGAAGTCTTACGTATTTAAAATTTAATTCACTTCACCTTTTGTTGTGTTAGTCTGATGAGTGATAAAGAAATTTGAAGAACTTGAAGTATCACTTTCACGTAAAGTATAGTACACACAATCGGTCAAAGCAGGACCAGGCGTTAGGATGATTTGCATACTTTAAATTTTTGGCTAATCTTTTGCTCGAAAGTTAGGTTTTGCTATTCGCCTTTACAAGAACATGGGAGCTTAATTTGCTCACCTCTGTGTTGGAGTAATAGAATTTACCTGAGTTAGTACTGTATTAACAAAAATGTTTTGGACATCAGCTTTATGAGGAAAGACAAATCGTGAATGGGAAAAACAGACTTTTGGTTTTGAATGAATAAAACTTAGCAATGAGCTTAGATAGCGACTTGGGCAGGACTCAACGAATTCTTTGAGTTTCATAGATGGCTTTTGCTTCTTAAAATCTTGAAGTTAATTTGGTTTTACCACTCTTGTAGTCTCAAATAGTTAAGTATTCAAAGTGAGTTCCTGGAATTAAAGGTGTATGCTCAAAAAGATCCTTTGGGATTTTGATTGGATTATTATTGGTCTTTAAAGACCAACTTTGGTAGCAAGCCTTGACAGGCTTCGCTAGGTCATCACACGTGCATGCTATTAAATGTAACAAAAAAATTCTAAAAGCTCAAAAATTGTTTATGTTGACGTATATATTAGTGCTGATGTTATCAACTCTATACCAATCTTGATAATCAATTATCATTTTAAATTAAATTAATTTAATTTTGCTGCACCTTTGCAAATTGATGCCTGTTCAAATGAGAGTAGAGCGCCACCAATATCATCTAAAGCAAAGTTACTAACTTCACTTGTGTATTCAACTAAGTATCGTTTCACTCATTATTAATAGTATCTTCTTTACAATACAATATTTTTTGGTGTTATTAATTATGTAAACTTATAATAAAATTTCAATTCTTATAAAAGTTTACAATAATAAATTTCTTTTAGAGGAAAGTACTGCCCCGGTATTCTCACTGCAGTAATCGGAACTGTTTACGTTAAGAAACAAGCTCTATAATGCCGGAAGTCATAAATTAATTGCACTTTAATCAATAAATACTTAATGAATAAGAAGCACAGCTTGTAAAGGATCAGCTTTAAGTAGAAAAACAAAACAAAATTAGTTAAAATTTAACAAACTGACTGACACACTTGTTCGTATTTTATCCTGCAACTCTGAAGACGCCCTTTGGGAGTAACTGGCAACAGAAAACCCTTTCATTGCAATGTAAACTGGAATTTGCTTTAAAATTTGATTTTACTTATTAACTCCCCTAAATTAATAAAATCCAGAGCTTAAATTACTCTGTATCTACTATTAAAACTGATTTAAAGATAATACTTTGATTAATAATAAAATTCCAACATTAATTCTGCCATTATTTCCTTATGGTTATTCTTGGAAACAAACTGTACTTTTAACGAAACCAACCTAACAAGCATTGTGTCTAAGTTTGAATGAGCAATTAGTGTTTGATTACCAGACAGTTATAATACACCAAGTTCCGCTTCAATTACCGCTAGTGAGCGAGCCGTTTACCAAGTTTAACCTAAATCAATAAGCGAGACGCTATATGAAGTTTGGTGCTACAAGATATGGATGTGTGTATAATTATTTATGCACACGCCTTTATAATTTATATATTTTCTCATACATTATCTAAACTCTCCTCAAATAACATTATTTATTAATTCTAATTGCAATTTAAACGCGTCTTAAGGGAAATTAAACTGATAATTCTTGCAACAATACCTCGTATATAAATCAAAGTGCAGTTTACACCCAAACTGACTTTCACAAGATAATAGAGAATAGCTGGTTTCCGCAGCAATACTTCATTCACACTCAATAGACACACAGTCTGGCCTGGTGCAAGAAAAACACTGTTAAGAGTTAATTTGACCAAGTTTGGTTTCTATGTGGAATTTGTGGAGATTTTTTGTGAAGCTACAAATTTAAACAATAGGCATTAGGAGAGAAGGTGCGAAATGTGCAAGATATAAGCTAATATAATGGTTATTTATTATTTTAATCCCTCATAAACAGTTAACAATAATGATTAATTAGAAAATTGAAAACTTTTAGAGAAGTTGGAATTTACTAAAAAATTAAATGTTCCAAATATTATAGATGTAACTAAGGAGATTTGTTTTAAAATACTTCTTATTTTGACTGTCTTTGATTTTTTTGATTTTCTTTGTGAAACAACTCACGTAGATAAAGTTTCCATAAACATCTAAAGCATTACAGCTGCTTGAAGAAGAAAATAGTCAAAAGGAGACTGCTAGTACCCAGAGTAGTTTGTATTCTACTATCTATTGTAGAAAAATTGAATTTCTTTTTTCAAGTGATGAATATCTGCTCCACGGGTTGTTTTATAGACATTCATCAAATCCATTATACTTTTTTGAACAGTTTGGCTAATTCCAAGCTAGCTGACTTGTCACAATGTCACAATTCTTTTCAAATTCTTGTTCGGCTTACGCGGTATTAGTGTTCGGCAGTTGGTAATTTTTATAACCAATATTCTTCCGTTTACTCAGACGGTTTGAAATAATTCTTTGAGTTTTTGAGAGGACGATCATTTTAGCTGAAAGAAACTTTCACGTCTCCAGAGAACGCAACTATAGCTTTCGCATTGACAGCATTAAACATGAAACCATTAGAGAATCAAGCCCTAAATGCCGTTTAAAAAGTTTGACTTAGAAATAGTGTGAGACAGTTTGGATGTTATTGCCAAGCAGTGGAAGATCGAAATCGAAATTGGAAAGTTCAAGACACCAAACTCGTATATATGAAAAGAGAAAAAGTGTTATGGAACAAAATGAAATGGAAACAGAAGACGAAGGTACGTAGACCCAAATAATAGTTTCAAAGAAGAGAAGGGGGAGGATAACAAAAACGGATAGAGCATGAATCTAGACAAATTAGACAAACGTTTATAGAGGAAGAAAAGAAGATCACAATATTAGCAACAGTAAATCCAGTTATAAAAACTTCTGGGGATGCAAAGTATAACCACAACGAACTCCTGTTTTGTTACTTTTTCAAATTTTGCCGGCCATTTTGACCATGTTCCCAAGGTGATATCAAAAAACTAAAAGTATACGTTTTTTATTTTTCGATTCTAAAGTAAAAAGAATTTTTTTTTAATTTTCCAATTTTTGGCGGTCATTTTGACTATGTTCCCGAAGAGTTATCAAAAAATGAAGATACCACGTGTTTTTAGTTTTTGATGTAGAATCCAAATCTGAAGTCAAAATTTCAAAATTGGACAAAGAATGCGGACAGACATACAGACAGACAGACTGAAAAACACAAAGACTTCGTAAATTCAGTAGCGAGTCCCTCGGAGTTCGTTGAAAAAAGGGTTCATATTAATCAATTGGATGCCTTGTTTGTGTCAATACGAAATTTGGGCAATATAAAGTTGATTGAAAGGAGCCATACAACTAGCCAATAGGAATATCATTGCGAACCTATTACAGCATATTAAAATTGCTGAGCAAACATTAATGTTGATGAAGTCCGAAAAAGAATTCTATGAACAATCTATCAGGAAAACAATAAAAGATAAAGGTTCTGGAGAGATAAACATTGAATACGACTAAAACTTTATCGCCAAGAGGAAGTGGACAGCCGCCTCTGTGCCCTCCTCTAACGACCGAGCTGTAGGAGAAATATCGAATGCACAGGATCCTGCAACATTATGCTTAATCAAGTTTTGTCGCCCCAGCTCTATATGCCAGAGAGCGCTAAAGAACATTTTGTTGGAAATTTTTTCTACTCTAACTTTGTATGTGGTGTGTGTTTTGCTCACCCCGAAATGTTTCAAGATAATGATAGAAAAACCACAAAAAGTGAGAAAATTTACAGTTTTTGCCCATATGTAGGTGCTAGTGTCTGGACAGCCGCCTCTGTCTTAATACGATGTAGATTTTTGATTATAAAATTATGTGAACCAAGAACTCACAGTGCTATGATAAACATTAAAATTAAATAACAAAGAAATCTAAACTTTTATAAATAAATAGGTGTGAATGCAAACTTTTAGTGAATAGTAAGAAGCTATCAATGTAATGTAGCGGACAAAAATTAAAAACCTTAACACAGAATTGTTGAAAACATAATACCAAAGCACAAAAGCAGGTAGTAAAATGTATTATGATTTGCGCAAAATTTTTTATTGCGCATTAACATGGATGTTGAGTGATGGCAAACATGTTTCTTGGAAATGTTTGAAAGTTAAACAAAAACCTTTTTGAAAATTAACAATGGTGTCTACACCATTGCTAAACTAAAATCGGGAGGTGTTCTTTTGGTGGTGGTTCTATTGGAATTTTATTACTGTCAATAATTTTCCTGGCCTAATGCCCAGTGTGGATGACTTGATCTTTCTTGTAGGGAGCACTTTCTTTATTTAATAATAAGATTCGATGCTGTCTAGCAGCGCTAGCGGGGCAGTAATCAACAATACGTAGATCAAACAAATACGAACAAACCGTGATCTACTATCTTGTACGAGTTAAAGTTATCCTAGGTTACATTAATCTTTGAAAGTTTCCAAATACAGCACCTCCATTTACTTGCTGTAGATTCAGACTATAAGGCCACGATCAGTGTTTCGTTGCTATTAGATGTTATAGTAATAAACCTAGAAAGCTACAAAACAAATAAAGATGGTTCTGAAATTATTAGCAAAGGTTATAAGAGTTTCAAGCACTGTTAGCCATTTTTTTT